>PVJO010011041.1:0-61535 GCA_004026905.1 Hystrix cristata
TCCTGTTAGCTGGACTTCCGCACAGCTGCCCTTTGGGAGAACGTCCCCTTCCGTCCTAGATGGTAACAACTCTACAGTGTCACTAGCCCTGAGCACTGCATTATAAGTGCCGATGTCCTCAAACTCAGCCTTTGCCAGCAGTCCTTTATTAAACTCTTCCTACCTATTTGAGTAAATAAATCATCTTGTTTCTTGGCCATATAGAAAGTTTTGTGGTGTGGTAAATGGTAAAATAATTTTAATAAAGATATTAGGAAACTAAGAAGCAATCTTCCTTCAACATCTCTACATGGATCTCCATCTTTCCAATTATCTTAGATTAAAGGAGAAAATGCACATGCTACATCTAAAGAATATTGACACCTTTGGACAAACCATGGCTTACTAGAGAAGATAAAGAAGAGTCTGTCCTCCTTGAGAATTTCTCAGACCCTAAGTTTCACTAGGGTGCCTTCAGGAAGAGAGTTAAGAGACAGAGCTGCATCATTACATTTCCAGTCTTAGATTTAAAAGATAGTAAAAACATATTTTGATTGGTATTGAGACCAGAGGAAGCAATGGACATTGATATGGATTGAAGAGCCGAACAGATAGAAGAGAACTGGAACTGGAGAAACTATACTTATGGCTTCATTAACCATATATATTTTTAATGTCATTAATTTGCACACTCATTCATCTATTCATTCAATAAACCCTTGAATGTGTAACTGTGTTGCACACTAATTCATCTATTCATTCAGTAAATCTTTGAATGTGTAACTGTGTTGTAGGTATAATGATAGATATTAAGACTAAAACTGTCAACAAAGTAGAGTCTTTCTACATCTCACAGGATGTATATAGCTTTAGAAAAAGGAGCCACCAACTGCTATTGGAAAATTCTACACACCATCATCATTTGTTAAAATTATTTTCAATCATTTTGTCATCTTAATAAAACATGGATTTAAAAGAAAAAACAGTTAATTTAATTACTGCTCCTTAGAGGTAACTGAATAGAGTGGATTCCTTTTCATTAATTTGGAGAAATTCTCATTGTACTGTCACCCCGCTTGGTCAGTGTCTTGTGTTATTGGATATGCTTGGATTTACAGTTTGGGTGGATACTTCATATGGAGATCAGTTTGGCACTTTTAATCATTGCTTGAGCAAATATTGAGCACTAAAGATGTATGTGTCTCCAAAGGGGATGTGCAGAGTTACACGATTCCATGCTCACTCTCCCAGCATTTTCAGTCTCTCAATCTAGCCATGCAAGAAATTTTATGTAAGCAAAACTGTACAGTTGCTTTTTATTTAAAACATAGAAAAATATGTTCTTCCATTTAAAGTCTCTCTAAACACAAAAGGTAGATGAAACTGGAAACAGACACGACTTTCCAAATTTCCCAGCACAAGCAACAAACTTGAATTTGAATTGAAGTGATGTCTACAGTTTTCTCTTTTCTTCATGTGTCTTAGAGTAACATCAGCATTGATTGTCCTGTATATTTGCAGGACATCCGAGTGCTGAGAACTTTTAAGAAATCATTTTATTATGCTTAGATTTTGCTTCAAGGTTGTAATATATACCAGAACAGTTTTGCCTAAAGCCTACTTAATTTGTGTATAAAAGATTAGTGTGCTAAGTCCCTTTTAGCACTTAGTGAAACAGAAGCTGTGGGGGCAAATATTGTAATACATTAATCTATCTGTCATTTGGGCTTTAAAAATAGGGTTTCTTTGAGAAAGAAAGTAACTGAAACCACAGTAGAGATCACAAAGGAACTTCAGTAGAAGTGATAGAGATGAATGAACGGGCAAAGTTAGATTTTTCCCAAAGTTAGATTCAAGTTTGGATCATTGTAAAGGACTGTTTCCAGAATTGAATCAGAACTGCCTGAAATTCATAAAGTCAGCTGGTTAACATTCACCTGTAGTAATTCTAAGCTTGTGAAGTACAACAGATCTGAATGCCCATAATTCTAGCCTCCAGGTCCAACCTACAGCCAACCATGATAATATATGGATGACAATAATAAGCCTAGATCAATAAAACTAAAGTCCACTCAATAGATGTTTGTGGAGACTTTGCCAAATAAACTCAGTGCTCTCCGTTTATTCCTCCATGCTCAATGGCAAAAATTCACTGGGGACAGATATTAGATATAGACTAGTCTTCTCTTGTAGGGGAGTTGAACAGATGCGGGGCATGAGAAAGGTGAGAAAATGACCCACTAGGTGCTGCCTCTAATCTTAAGTTTGTATCTGTAAGTCCCATTAAGTAGGAAAATCCTTGATTTATACATTCTGTGTAGTATCTATTGGATGATTAATGAAGTATCAAACTTTGATGTTTTTAAAGAAAAAATATAAGTAAAACTTCAAATACTTCTTTTTAAATTTTTGTTAGTGCATGTTTGCAGTACACAATGATTATGTTCATCACGGGGAGTTGGTACATGTATATAACACATCTTTATTCTTTTTATGTCCCTTCCCCTCTCTCCATCTCTTGGTTCCCTTCCCACTTGCAAAAGATCTATCCATCTGTTTCCAATTATCTATCTTTTATTTCGCTCTATAATTCACTCATACTTTGGGTTTCTCATATAAGAGACACAATGCAATACTTAAGCGTATGTGTCTGATTTACTCTTAGGAAGGATTTCTTGGTGTGTATTGTCAAAATGCACTTTCAAAAGAGTAGTAATTTACATTTTCCCTAACAGTATAAAAAAGACCTCTATTTTGAAAAGTTGTGGTTATTTCCTGAAAGACCCATAGGGCATTTAATTGTCTTTAATGCCTTTGTTTGATGTTTTATAAATTTACTTTTAACAAGAAGAGTAAAGTAAACTACAGATGGTAATAGCTTCCAGAGTAACAGCAAGCAATAAAGCAAAGTTGTATTTGACAGTTTTCGGCATAGCAAACGTTCAGGATTGTGAATAACTGACTCTCTGAGTCTGGAGGATGGCTACATTCAATGAATGGGTAATTATACTCAGTAAATGAGTATTGTTGTTTGAGTCGTGGAGAAAATTATTTTAAAAATTATTTAGATTAATTTTAGTCAATATATTCAACAACAATTTAGAAGTTAAAACAAATTTCATGCTGGGCAAAACTTAAGGGATTGGAAAAGAGCAAAACTATAGCAAATACAGACAGAGTTTAAATAAAGAGTTTAGGCAGTTGGAATAACAATGAGTTAGGTTTTAATGTAATGGAAGGATATAGTCCACTTGAGGTGTCACAGTGCTTATCATTAGTTCAGATTGAGAATGAGTGGAAAGACAGTGGTTGTGATAAAAGGTATGGGATAATTATTAGGCAAAAAAAATGGTTCCATATTATTTTGTATTAAAGTAAGTTTCATTCTGTCAGAAATTAAGGCATAAAATTCATTGTGTTGTTTCAAAATTATTTGCAGAGAACAAATTTTAATAATATGCAGTTGAATTGTATTTTATACTTAAAAAAGTTGTAGTGAGCATTTTCATCCCACTTAAAAGCTCATTAATTGTTCCAGTTTCTAAACAATCTTTAGCTTTTACTAGTAAGCACATCATGCGGTAAGCACTGTGGTAAAATATTTTATTGATCAAAAGTTAGGTGCTTAATTAATAGCCCAACTAATACACAGGGAGGCGTGCTATGGTTGAATAAGTTTTCCAAAGTTCACAGAGTAGAAATTTCATCCCAAATTCATGTGTTTAAGGTATTTGGAGTTGACGCCTTTGTGATATATTGAGGGTTAAAACGAGGTCATAAATATAGAGAGGAGAAGAGTCGACCTGAGTCAACCTGAGTTGACATGGGCCCATATTTTCTCCATGTGATACCCTTTGCCATGTTACAATGTAGCAAAAAGGCCCCCAGCAGATGTCAGGACATTGATATTGGACTTCTCACCCTCAAGAACGAAAATGAGTAAAATCATTTACCATAAATTACCCAGCTAGTGATATTCTGTTGTAACAGCAGAAATCAATTCATAAAAGGCTTAATTTATCACATAAATACAAACTGAAGAATGGTATACTGTTAGTTTCTATAAAAGTAAACAGAGGCTTTTTATACTGTAGAGAAAAGAATATAATAATTAGCCACTGAAGAGACTGTGAGCCCTTGTTTGGAAAATCACTTCAAAAATATAAATGGTCAACACTCTGTAAACATAGGAACTCCTCATATCCATAACAGAAATGTTAGAAGCAGTCTGTTCCAACTCAATATTACATGTCCTCCAGATAGATAAACTCCAGTTTTCCTTCTCCCATTCTCATCCATCTATGTAAATGTTCCAGAATATTTTTTGGAAACTAAGGAGGGAGGGAGGGAAGAAGGAGGGAAGGAAAGAGGGAAGAACTGTTGTAATTGCTTTTGCTGGGACAAAATACTCAACACCCACAACTTAAAGGAGAGAATTATTTTGGCTCACGTTTTAGAAGTTTCAGTCTTTGCGTGATTGGCTGGTTCCACTCAGAAATGACATAGCAGAAGGATCTGGTGGAGGAAGGCTTCGCACTTCACCATGGACCTGAAATAGAGAGAGAAGATAGGAGTCAGAGAGGGAGATATACTGTTCTAGACCACTGCCTCAGTGATCCACTTCTTCCAACCAGGCCCCACTCCCTCACAGCGGTCCAATCATTTTCCAAATGTCCCACCTACAAGTAAATGAAGCTTTGGGGAGAAATTTAGTTCTAAACCATGGCATTCTGACCTGACCTCCAAAACACACATGTGCATCTCTTTAGCCAAAAGCATTAGTCTGTCTTTAAGAATTGCTAAAGTTTTAACAATTTCAGCATTACTGAAAAGTCCAAGTCCAAAGACTTCTCTGAGACCTAAGGCAAATTCTTAGCTGTAAGCCTCTGTAAAAAGCAAAAGAAAGTTTCCAACATACAATGGCACAGGGTAAACATTCCCATTCCAAAAGGAAGAAGTGGGATAGAAACCAATGGAATCAGTGCAAGTCCAAACCCCAGCAAGGCAGTCATGTCCAGCACTCAGGACAAATGGTGGCAAAGTGTAATTACTAAAGACTTTGGTTGTTCCCACCCCTATAGCACCTCCAGGCTTCTCTCTTTGGCTGGTTTTGCTCACTCTTTGTGGCTTTCCTCAGATGTTCCATGTTCCTTGCTTCTCCAAATTTCTGGGGTCTCCATTGTACCTTTGGCTTCACTCTCACAGCTCCATTCTCTGCTCTCTCAGGGGCACACTGCCTGGCCTTCAAATCCTTTTTTCTGAAATTCGGTGGAAGCCTCCTGACCCCACAATCGTTGCATTCTGCATACCCATACAACCAGGACCACGTGGATCATGCCAAGGTCTGGCACTACCTGGAGCAGTAGTTGGGCTCTCTTTTATCATGGCTGAAGAGGTCTTCAAATGCTTGGCTGACTGAGCACTATGAATTGAATCCCAGGGAAAAAATTCCATAGGCAGCCATTGTTCTTGAGCAGGTTGCCCTACAACTCTCTTCTCAAAACAAAATCTTTCACTTTTATAATTTTGAGCCTGCAAGTGTAGGGTCTTGCTGGATTCTCATACACCCTCAAATCATCATTACTATTGTTCTGTTATAAAGCATTTGGTTTCTTTTTAATGCTAATCTTTTCAACAGTCAAGCTCTCCTCTGCTCCAACTTTGACAAATTTCCTTCCTAGGGAAACTGCAATATTTTTTAGTGGGTTTTTTGCTCTCGATTTTCAATATAAACCTGTGTAAAAGAAGCAAGCAGTATCCATGATATAGCCTATTAGGCTGCTTTGAAATTTCCTTTG
Source organism: Hystrix cristata (assembly GCA_004026905.1). Classification (NCBI taxonomy): domain Eukaryota; kingdom Metazoa; phylum Chordata; class Mammalia; order Rodentia; family Hystricidae; genus Hystrix; species Hystrix cristata. Next base: position 5,778 of record PVJO010011041.1, read on the forward strand.
CCACATTAATTGGTCCAGTGCTCTTAATCTCAGTCTCCTGCAAACTTTCAGGACATGAGCAAAACATAGACAGATAATAACACACATGACCTGGTGCCCAACTGCTAATGGAGTTCTTGTTCTCCACTGAATTCTCCTGAGCTTTGTCTTTACCATCTACATTTTTATCAGCCTTCTGGTTTTCTGAAACCTGACCAGAATCTCCCATCAAGCTCAGTTTGCAACATTCTAGGGCTCTTTCTCTATCTAACAGCTCCAAACTCTTCCTGCAAACTAACTGCAAAGGCTCCTGAGCCACAGGGTCAAGAAGTATCACTGCAATGAGCCGTGCTCTGGGTACAAAATCTGTCTTAGTCACCCGACACCTACGATTTAAAGGAAGAGAGGTTTATTTTGGTTCCTGATTTATAAATTTCAGATGTAAGGGTCTTGGTGGAAGAAATATATTCAGGAAGATCAAGAAGGAGCCAGGGAGGGATGTGCCTTTCTAGACCACATCCTCAGTGACCCACCTCTTTGGATCAGGCTCCACCTCCTAATAGCAAGCCAGCTAGATGATCCCCAGAATCTAATTACTTTCAAAGTTTCTGCCTCTTAGTGCATGATGCTGTGGAGGGTCATCTAGTCATAAACGATAACAAAGAAGGAAGGAAGGAAGGAATGAAGCAAGGAGGGAGGGAAGAAAGGAGGGAAGGGTGGGTGAGAGAAAAGAAAAGAAGGGAGGAATGAAGGAAGGTGGGCTTCACGTTGAAGTCATATAGATTTCTGACTAACTTTACATAAAAAATATTGTTACATTTTGGGCCTTTACCAACCACTATAGTTATCGCTTGCTTTTTTAAAATTAAGGAATGAAATTATCCAACCAAACACTGAATTTATCATCTCCATTTTATTGCCTTCATATGTTACTGAGGATCAGCCTAGTACAATAGAAAAATTCACAATAATAAAACTCTGTACTTTCAACATGGTAATTACTATCTACATAGGCCTACTGTGCATTTGAAATGTGGCCAATTCAGCTGAGGAAATAAAATTTTAATCTTAGTAAATTCAAATTTCAATAGCCATATGGAACTAATGGATGCTGTATTGAACAGTGTAGCTTTGGGCTGACTATAACCACCTTGAAGTCAGAGTCTTAAGTATATAAGTTAATTAACCATTGAGTCCAAGGTAAGAAGGAGCTCATAATATATACTCAAACACTTGTTTAATTGGCCTTGAAAAGATGCAGGAATATTTCCAGCATAATATTTTATTCTTTTACCATCAATAATATTTTCTCATCTTTTAAATATCAGTTTTTATGTCCAAGAAGAAGTCCATGTGAGCATTATTAGTTCTTACTTGATTTCTTAGGAAAATAAAATATAGTCACTGTATCATTTGATATAGTATAAGATATTTTTAAGTCACTGAAAACTTGATCAGGAAGATAGACACAAGTTTTTCTCCTTTAGCTTCTGGAGCATGAGGCCAAAGGTAGAGCTAGAATCAAGTTTGATGAATATTTTATTAAGTGTGACATGGAATTTTGAGTTTTATTTGCCCATTGACATTACAGTTGTCATTAAGGAGCACTTTCTCATCTCTCTGAAGGCTCAAATCCTTTGTTATCTATTAATTCCTAACAGTTGTGAGACATTTTATAAGATTCTTTCAGGTAGCTCAAAAAAATGAAATAGCATTTGCTTCCATTATGGGCACAGATTCACAATATATTGAAACAGAAAAAATGGTGTGATTTTGAAAAAGGAAAACAAGCAAAGTATAATTATATTTTAAAACTTTTTTTTCCATTCACCATAATGATTCCGTGGGTCACAAATACAATGCTGATGAAATTGTAAGGAACAAATTTCACTTCTCTGATAAACCTAGATACTTATGTGCAATCATGATAGACCATTAACAACACTAAGTATTGCATGGTATTTTAAAATACACCATCAATCGTTAAAGCAATTGAATTAAAACTGAGCAATGAGGTCTGCATCTGTATGTCTATATTTTAGCCTCCTACCTGATCATACCTACATTCTTTTTCAAATTCCTTTAAAGAATTTCTGTGTGGATGTTATTTCTTTTTTTTTTTTCTATAAAAATATAAGGAGACTTTGGTATAGTTGAAATTAACTTCCAAGGCTCATTTATGCACGTACCTGTGCTCAGTGGTGTGAAATATCAAGAACTGATGGAACAGGCCTGGAGACACACAGGTTGTACGCCTCTCTATGTTAAGGGTCACACCTTCTGTATTGATGAACTTTCTTACTTGATAAACTTTATTTTTAATCCTCTCATAGTCTGTCCAGGCCGCTATCAAAATACCATCAACTGAATTGTTTAGAAACAATGAAAATTTATTTCTCACTATTCTGGAGGCTGGGAAGTGCATGGTCAAGGTGCCAGGGGTGTCCGGTGAGTAGCTGCCTCCTGGTTCACAGAGCATGTCTTATCCCTGTGCCCTCACATGGTGGCAGGCGCACAGGTGCTCTCTGGAGTCACTTTCACAAAGGCACATCGACCTGATCACCTCCCAGAGACTCTGCTTCCTAGAGCTATCACTTTGGGGTTAGGATTTCAACATATGAGTTAAAGGAGTGGGGCATAAACAGGCTACAGCAAAGCTAAAATCAATGCTTGCTGAGCCTTCAGAGTTAGGGCAGATGTGCAGAGAATGGCAAAAACAAAAACACTGAGCCATCCAGTGCAAAAGTTTCTCAGCTGAGGTTGATAAAGCAACATTCTTCCCTTTTCTTTCATACTACAAACAATATCTTTTTCTTGGTCTATTTAATGCAACTTTTCAAAAAAATATTTTTATGCATTTTGTTGACAATTTCACTTAGTATAGTGCTGAAACGCAAGATGGCGGAGGAAAAAATGTGTTAGATAAGCTTCATTCGGGCATGAATTATTATGCCCTTAACTGTGAGTTCAGCGTTATTGACTCAACAGTATGTATTAAGTAAGGCGTCTGTAAATAGAGACGCAAATAAAATCAGGTATGCATTTTTTGGTCGATGAAAATGTTAACAGAAGCTCACAGGATCCTAATCCTTTCTTTTCTCTAGAAACAATGGTTTAGTATTTTCTAATTCAGTATTTGAGACAACTTTGCACAACATAACGACTGTGAATGACAAAAATCAATCGTATAGATTGGAGGAATACAGAATATTAGAAAATTGAATTATTCTAGACCAGGGAATATTATGTATGCCCATAAGAATCTCTAGGCTACAAGCTGGGCATTAGTTGGTAAAGACTGAAAAGCCTCTAAGACACATTGCTTTTTCTTAGTTTAGGTCCATAGATTAGCTTGAGGGCTCAACATGCCTAACATGGTGGTGTGTATATGCATACATTAGTATCTTTTTGTATAGAGTATTGTTAAGAATTTCTGTGTGTCCATGACCCATAAAAAAGATGAAGAATTCCTACAGCTTGGATTTTGTCCCTATTGTTAAGAATTTCTGTGTGTTCATGACTCATAAAAAAGATGAAGAATTCGTGCAGCTTGGATTTTGTCCCTTGGCAGTGTCCGGTAGGGCTCAGCAGGGACTTGGCCAGCAGAGTATGTGGCGTATACACCACTTGTTAGGTTCTTAGGGAAGAAAGTTCAGGGAGACTTTTAGATCTCTGGGCAAATAAGGTTTGCTCAGGTATGAAGGAAAAGTCTTGAGAAGACAGGCTCTAAAATCCTTTGAGGACTTTGATCCTTCAGGTATGTCCATTTTACAAAAATAATAGGCTAGAAAGTTCTCAGTATAAGAAATCATGTACGAAGTTCAGCTCATAGTTGTCAATCTACATACTTTTCAGTTAAATCTAAATGTAAAATAAGATGTCTTGGTTCAGGATTGATGGTCTACAGAAATGTTTTATGGATGGTGACTCCCTTGCAGTGCCAACCTCCTGGTCTTTGATTTTCCTTTCCTCATCCTTGGCCTTCTTGTAAAGAGTACCTGTCATGATAGGTGTATCCCTAGGGCTGTGGACTACCAGAGGGCCTGTGTTTCAGATGTGGTGAGGACCTTACGAAAATTTGGATTATAAGCGAGATGAAATACTTACAGAGGCCCATCGAGAAAAGTCAAGATGTACGGCTCTGTAGGTTTTGGAAAGACCTGATCCTGGAGTGGAAGGAATTCCCCCTTTGTCAACTCACTGGCAATCTCTACCTGCCCCCCTCATCTCTTCCTGTCTCATCTCTTTATCATTGAATAACCAATGCATCATTTCTAATCTTTACCTATAAACTCCGTGGGACACATCAAATGTATTAATCTTTTTTGAACAGTAGATCCTATTTATTAAGTTAGTACCTTAGTACCTTTTAATAACTAAGATTTATAAAAATCTTTTTACTCTTAAAATATGTTCATGTATGGGGTTAGGGATTTTGCTCAGTGGTAGAGCGCTTGCCTAGCAAGCACACAGCAATGAGTTTCATCCCCAGCACACAAACACACCAAAAAGTTCATGTCTATTAGATTCAATTTATTTAGGACCAAAAGAAACATGCTGAAGATTTAGAATATTGGCTAACAGTAGGGCCTCTGGATTTACTCAACCACTTACTACAAGATAAATATAGTAATTCTAACCTTTCATACAATTGTTAAGTTATCTAAATGAGATTAAGTTACAAGAGGATCATGTAGCATAGTACCTGTAGATACATGAGGTTTAATATATAATAAATATCAGTAATCTATGATTATACTACTAATTTAATGTCTTTTGACTATTTACACGTTTGTGGAAACCAAGACCTGATAAAATTAAAGTATCTCAAAAACCTAAGACCCCGACTTACAAGATCATGGTCTCTGGTGTGCTTCGCTGTTGGATATGTGTATGTGTCTCAGTTTAAGAATTTACAGCTTGAATTTTGGTAGTCCTGGTGTGCTTTAATGAAATGGAGACTTTCACTAAGCCTTAGGGGAGCCAAATCCTGTTAATTGAGTTTCAAGTTGTTTTGAAATCAATTGGTCTTGCTTTTATTGCCAAATATATCTGTAGATCATTAACTCTCTGAAAAGGGCCATTGTTATGGGAAAGTTTAAAGGTTCATTCCTCTGTCAGGCTGAAAATGAGGACTATGCAAGACAACAGGCAATTACTCCATTTATTCTTAATTTATTGTTCTGCTCTCATCAGCATGAATCTCATGCTTACAATTCAAACCCTCTTCTAAGGTAGGACAGCCCACGAGGCTTGACACATACTGGACTTATTGTTATGTAACCTGATTATCAACTATGGGGTATCATATGAGTTAATTATAAAACTATACATTGAACCACAGTATACTTTCAAGTATACTGTGCCATTATTCCTGAATTAAGATGCTCTTCCAGAGACAATGGCATTATTCTCATTCCTGCAGATGGACAAAATAAACAACTAGCCCAAGATTGTACTGTATATTACTGGGTAATTAGGAGTAAACCCCAGAGTTCCTAGCTCTCATTTTAGAGTTCAGGCAATTTTCTCCATTGCTTCAGTCATGACTGTAGGAAAGGGAATGAATCTCATTAAAGCAAATTGTTGCTGGTTTCTTCCTTTCACGAAGTGTGGGTTTATGCCTTAAAGGGAAACTTACTCTTAAGAACGGTTTCCCCAGAAGCTTTAAGGTAAAAAAAATAATGGCAGATAGGAAGAGGAAGACTAGACTTGCTGTGCTTATTTCTAGATATATCTGGCCCTGAATTAATTGCTAACCACCTTCTCTTTTGTTTGTGACACCCAAGGATAATAAATAGGACTCTCCCTGTCCCCCCCCCCCAATAGCTTCCAGAGGATTAAGTGAACAACTCGCGGCTCCTAATGATAAATGTCCTTCTGTAACTGCTCTTGGCATTAAAATCCCTGCTGCCTAATAGCCATTGTATATTTTGTGGATTTTGGCCTACTAGTTCTTTTAAATGCAGAAGTTTTTACGTGTCTATAAGACAAATGATATTAATGTCAAACATATTCTTATTCTTTCCTGAGATTGAACCTAACAGGTATTTATACTAAATATTAAATGCCAGTAAACTGAACAGGATGGCTGCTGTGGCTAAGTAGTTTTCCTTCTTCACTTACCTTAATCTACATTTGGCTCCTGATTTTCTTCAGCTTTTTTGTAGAGCAAATACCTTACAGTGAAGATCATGCTCAGGAACGTGCATACATACAGTTTCAAAGGTGTGTAAAATTGGATATTACAAAAAACAAAAGAGAAAACAGAAAAGCAAAGATAGGAAGGACTGGAGAGAGGCCACAGAACAATATCAATAATATGGGAACGATCAACAACCAAAGTTAACAATCCCGTGAGAAGGCTGAGTTAACACAGCTGGGCGACTTCCCAGCAGCGCTGCTGCTGCTCAGCGCAGGACCTCAGCGGATTCCTTTGTGTGTGAAGAAACGCTTAAGCAAAGCAGGCCGGTCAGATTCGCACAATATGTCTTGCATTTCTCCCTATTGTGTTTCTAATTCCCTCTCTTGAAATTAAATCTTAAAAATCCATTATTTATTGTGACTAACATGTCTGCTTCGCCGGAACTGTGTGAGTTTTCTGTCTGATGGGATTTATGTCGTCAGCTGAGAAACTTGGCAGGAGTCTTGGCATGGAGGGGAGGAGCGACAGTTGAAGACAAGTTCTGGGTTAGGAGGAATCGCTGTTTCCATAATGAATGTTGAGACCACTCTGTCCTGCTCCCCCACTCGGTCCCCACACTGCTGACAGGCCAACATATGCCTGGAACGTTTCTTTCTGAGAAATTGGAGCAGACCAAAAGAAAGATTTAAAATACTAAAATTCAGACACTTCCAATAAAATAGTTCAGTCAGATCCTACTGTGAATTCTGCAAGAGAAAAACTCTCCCCATGTTTTTTCATAAAACATTTAGTCTAGGTCTTATGAACATTCACAGAAAAAAATGAACAAGGAGTTTTTAGGAGCCAGATATTATACAGATTGGAGAAAATTTTACAGTGTTTTTATTACATTAAGGTTTAATGAAAATTTATGGCACATGCCAAAAAATAACAGAGGGCTGCATTAGTTTGTGTTACCGTAACAAAATACCTGAAACTGGGTGACTTTATAAGGTAACATGGATTATTTTGACTCATGGCTATGGGAGTCCACAGTCAAGAGGCTGCATCTGGTGACGGCCTTCTGGTTGGAAAAGTTTAGTGCAGGGCACTACATGGCAAGAAACAGGGAACATGTGTGTGTCCCTTCAGATTTCTCAACTTCTTATAAAGCTACCGGGATTGGGAGGTCCCGCTCTAATGACTGTATCCAATGCTGATCACTCCCCAAGTCCTCACTGCTAAACACCATAGCGCTTCACATCGAGATTGAATTTCATCACATGAACACTTGGCAGGCACACTGAAATCATCTCCAAATCATAACGGATTCTATATAAAACAAACAAACAAGAAATAGTTGTTCTTTAAAATTAAAAACAAAAAATAAAAACTTAAGAAAAAGATACTTTCGGAACTACAAGCACTCAAGTAGTTCATTTCCCGTGTTCTCTTTCTCACAAAGCTACTAGAAAGTTGCTTCACCTTAAATCAGGAAAGGAGGTGACATGGGATATAGCACACAGAAGGGCCAACTCGGCAAAGGGACAAAGGGCTGTCTCTAGGTTGACATTGAAGGGAATTTCAGCATCATGGTTTTCCCAAAATATAGAGCACAACTAATTGAGTCGGAACTGACCAAAGCCCTCTGAAAAGTGTGTCCAGGAAGAACTTGATCCACTCCTAATCATAAAAAACTTAGGAAGAGTTAGAACACAGAAAATGAAATGAATATAAGATAGTGTACGAGCAAAGCACAAAGAAAGTTATTCAAGAAAGGAAAAATAATCCTAGAATACAATATAGCCCAATGTTTACAATAATATAATCATGTAAACCTGAAACATTAATTTACTTAAAGTTATTTTATAACTGTTTCAATATGGAGAAATTTCATGCAGTGTAGTAGGAAGAATTAGAGTGAAAAAAATTGCTAAATCTATATTTCCCATAGTGGTAAATAAACAAATTGATATTTAAATGTTTTTTTATGCACGGGTATAACAATGTTACTTGATATATAGAGAAGGATAAACATCTACAAGTTATGAAAATGAACACTTGGGTATGAGAATGGGAATTAGGAATAAAGTGTTGGACTACCATTTCATAATTCTTTGTGTGACTGCGTATGTGTGGGTGTGTGTGAGTGTGTTGTCGAACCTAAGGCTTCATGCACGCTAGGCAAGTTAGTATCACTGAGCCACATCCTCAGCCTAATTCATAATTCTTATAGCAATGTTTGATGTCTTCTACACAGGTATATATTGTCATGCATCATTTCATGACAGGAGTACATCCTAAGTAATGTGTCACTCGGCAATTTTGTTCTTGTGTGAACATCACAGACTACATTTTCACAAACCAAAATATTTATGATGTCATTAGGGGATATAATCATACGGTACCATGACCATTTGAGATCTGTCATTGACCAAAATGTTGTTATGTAGCACACAAGCATATATATCTTTGTTGAACGTAAAAACTTCAAAAGCTTAAAAAATGACTAATGCTGGTTATGCTTTAACACAGCATTTTCACCAGAGTTCGTTTTAGTTGCATTCTAGTATTGTTGCATCCCCTCAGAGGAAAATAAGCTTGGACTTGCCAGATACATTTGAAGACTCTCTTATTGTATTTCATGATTTGATGCTTTATTCTTTATAAACTAGGTAATGAACATAATTATTTCCCGCAGTTATTTCTAACAGGATTGTACTACATTTTCAGTAGCCCCTTTACTTCACAGAACTTTCATCATTCCAAAGGCCAGCTAGGACAGGTTTGGGGCATCGGTAATTTTTCATAAATGACTTCAAGATGTGCTGATATTGCAACAAAAAGAAATTCATTCTCTCTCATTTGCGGCACAGAGTACTGAGTGTTGATGAATTATATTTTCAAGTCAGAAAATCTGACATCCGATGATATTACTTGGTGACTTGGTGGTACTTTACTCACTTCTGCAAATTATATAAAGTCTTTCTTTACAGATTTCCTAAATGATTGTTATTATCCTTTGTTTATTTCAAGATGTAGTTGAAGTTTTCCTTTCTCGGTTTTAAAACTTATGAAATTTTATTTTACCTCATTTTCTGTTTCAAACTTTTTTCTCACTTGCTTCATTATTTCTAAACACTTCACTGAGCTTTTTGACACTTGCTTTGCTGTTTCAGTTAATTCCTGCTGAAATTTTAGACTACAGAAAAAAACTATGAAACTATTAAAAGATGATTAGGTACAAGTTATTGGGGTAAAAAGTTGAACAAAGAGTCTTACCTGTTGGCTTTACTGTTCCTTCCTCTTCCACTCTTTCTAGTTTATATCTTCCTAGGCTTTCCTGTGTGTTGAAACTCACTTAATTTTACTAGTAATCACTTATTTTTCGATTAAGGATATGATTTAATGTTGCTGTTGTTTTACTATGAAACGAGAAACAGATAAAACAAATACTATAAAAGATTAGTAAACTTAAGGGACAATAGTAAATGACAGTCTTTATAAAGAGGCCTAGGTTATTATTATGACGATGACATAAAGAATTTCTAAGCCATTCTGGTCCTTAGTGTCCCTCAACACAGAGTCGTAAAAGGATAACAAAAATTCTTAGGTGCCATCACACAGACCACTGGTTAATTCACATGTTGTTTCCCCACAGGGTAGTTGTCTTGGTTAGATTTTCTAGAACCAATGGTTGTAAGAGAGCAGATTTAATAGAGGAGGACATTCATAAGTCACAATATTCACCCACAAGCCAAATGCAGGAAGAGTGCCAAATGTCCATCTAGGCACTGGAGACCCAAAAGATCCAATCAAGGGCTGGGAGCCCACAGCACTGTCCCATGTACGTCCGTGTCTGCAGTTGATGGCTGAAGAAATCTTCACTAGAACAAGGATACGATGCTTGCAGCAGAGATAATGAACAGAGCTTCTCTGAAGCGACAGCAGCCATCCTCGACGACAGCAAGGCCCCAAGCTCCTTCCTCAACGAGAACAGCTGAGTTCTTTTCCGGAGAACCAGCCGCAGCAGAGCTTCTCCTGGGAAACAGCCCGCCAACTAGCTTTGGCTCTCACTCTGCTTTATGGTGCATCAGCAACAACCCTCAGGTGGATCTTTTACACCCAGCATCACACCAACTCAGTCCAGCTGGGTGTTCTGGCTCAAGATGACCAGATTAAATCCACCACAGTAGTCTACATAGATGTATATGTGATCTAAACCACAAATTTTTATCCATATTATGTTTGGATTCTAATATGTGATAAAAAGTAACTTGGTCTTGCTTAGATGTATTTCACCTTGATAATAAGATTTTCACTATCACTTTCCAAAAAGACATTACTTTAAAAGTTGTCTTTAAGACAATTAGGAACACTTTTTCAGTAGAGTGGTGACATGTGTAACAAGAAGGATATAGTAGGTAAAATTTTAGGTGAATGGACACATGTTACCTTGAATTTAATTCTAAAAATTTAGTGATAATATCAATAATAGTGCCAAGCTATAAACTTCTAATTAATGACCTAGCCCACTAAAATACATTATAGAAGTAGCTATTTTTAGAGAGACTATATTGTGACATTTGTACAAAAATTACCTTGGTTCTACATATCAAAGAGTGAATCAATTGTCAATTGTTAAAAATTAACACATTTTAATGTAAGCATTATCTTAAATTTGATTTTTATTAATAGAAAGATTGTTTTACACATACTTGAAAGAGTCAAGTAGTTTTACAAGTCTTATTGGAAATTAATAAAATAACAATTCCCTGAGATTTCTTCCATTTTCTCAGGGGCAACTTTCAACTGTCTTAGCTATTACTATTGGTATCCCCCCCCCCCCTTGCTGGTATAAATAACAGTAACAGTAGGAATTGTTTATAACAATAAGGTAACAGTATTGCTGTGTCTTGCCCTTGCTGTTTTAGATAGTCTATTGTCTTCCCATTTTGGAAGGACAATGACTTAGCTCTTTTAACTTAATAGGTTTCAGAGATAAACTTTTATACATTGCAATCCTCTATCTTCCTTTGGGAATTATTGCATAAATTTGATTAGAAATATTCGGGGTACATTATTATACCTATGGAAGTACTATTCATAGCTAAACTATGTATAAACTAGGACTAATTTTTCTTCCTTAAGTAACATTTTTGTTTTCTCTATAGCTAATGATCATCTTATTTTGTTATTGGCTTTATTTTATATGCAATAATCACTGGAAGATGCCTCAACTCTCTTAGTTACATATAATGTTAGATAACTTTTGTTAGAGACAATCCTTCTGGAATCCTTCTTTGTTTGGTTATTCTTGCTTTAAATTCTGGCCAATTCTGTACACTCCTGGTATGTCCTATCATCTTTTTCTTAGAGATTTAGCTTGCCTCTTTCTGAAGCCAAAAAAAATCCCGTTTGTAGAATATCATATTTTCCTATACCTTGGTTATACCCTTGTTTTAGTACAGCACTCTTTTGGAAGTTTCCTAAGAAAGGATTAATGGAAGGAAAACTCTAGAAACTTACATATGAATGTATGAAGATGTATCCAGTTTCTCCTTACCATTGATTTGTCATTTGGTCTTGGAATAGAAGAAAAGAGAGTCAAAATCTTTTTTACTTCAGAATCCCAAATGTGTCTTCATCGTCTGTCTGCTTCCAGCACTGCTCCTTAAGAGACCCAAAACCATTCTGTTTTCTGACCTTGCTTTTTTTTTTATTGTTTTTTGTGGTTTTTTTTGTTTTTTTAATCTCTCTGAAGGTGTTTAGAATCTTCTATTTAATCTGTAGCCCTGAAATTTCACTCTGAAGTGCTCTGGAGTAGATCTGTTATTCCATTCAATGGGCCTTTAACAAAATACTTTCAGTGTTAGAATCTATTTTCAGTTATAAGAAGTTTTAAAGATTATTTAATAAATTCTTGTGCTCTAATTTTTATATTCTTTCTTCACTGAACTATTGCTTGCATACTGTTTCTTGTGGCCTAAATATTAATGTTCTTTCTTTTTTTCATCATGTAACTATGACCTTTTTGTTGCTTTATGCTCTTTTCCAGGAAATCTGCTAGATTTTATCTTCTATTACAATAAGATTTTCTTTTCTGGTATCATATTTTAAAATTTTAACTACATTTCTTTGAATACACACATAGTTTTATTCCTGAACCATGAATACAATGTTTCTTCCTTCTAGGATAAGAAAACATAGCTGTTTAAAGTTTTATCTCTTTAGTCTGCTTCTTAGTGCTTTTTCTATGCTTGTATATCTAAATATTCTGATTCTTATTATAAGATTTAATGAAATAGCTACTGATTCTTTGTTCCCTGTTCCTGTGTTGAGCAAGGCACCTTAGAAGCTATAGGCTTGGTGAGTATGGGGTTCGCTGTAGAATGATGTGGTTGTAATCTTTTGCTGGGAAATCTTTAATAACATTATCTTTTCTTCTGATCTCATGTTGCAGAGGGAGGAATGATTTTGCCTAAAGTTATGAGCCTGGCTGCCAGCTTTCCAGAAATGGAGTGGGGAGAACATCAGGATCAGTTTTAAAGTTGCATACAAACTCTTAGATCAGCCCTGTTTGCCTGCTGAGACATCAACAGAGTTCCCATTGTAATCTATGCAGAGAATAAGCCTCCAGTCCTCTGCTGACATGTAGAGGAGGAGATAGATGACAAACAGCATCAGAGAGACATTTTATCAAATCTCTCATTTTAGCCAAATTTTTACTCTCATGTCTAGATATTTAAGCTACTGTCATTTCTTAATATTTAAGGAATTCTCAGGCACAATTAGATTGTTTCTTAGCTTTCCCACTACCTCATCAAGATTTAGCATCTTTGAGTTTTCTAAATCAATTACCACTTCTTCCTATACATTGCATATTCCAAAATGTCATTCCCAGCCTGTCGTATTAGTCTGCTCTCCCATCACTAAGCTACAATACCAAACATCCATAATTTAAAGGAGGAGAGGTTTAACGTGAGTGGAAATTCAGACAATGGCCATTGGCTCCAAGGAAGAAACATCACAGCAGAAGGGTGTAGTAGAGTAAGACATTTAATTCATGGTGACCTTCATGCAGAGCAAGGGAACATTCCCAGAGAGGAAGGAGTCAGGGACCAGATAGATGATCCAAGGTCAAGCCTCCACTACCAACCCAGACATACCAGAAGTGTGCTTTACTAATCCCCTGGGTGTTTCCCAGTGCAGGCAAGTTGACATATCAGAATTAACAGTCACATCTGCTTTGTTTTATACGTTCTATGTTTGTGAGTTTGTGTCTCAAAATCCATTTAATATCATTTTTGAGCAATTTATGAAGAAATAGAAGTAAACGTGTATGGACATTACGTCCTGTTTAAATGGAAGTTTGAGTGCAACTCTTTACATTTCCACTTTTGAACTCCAGGTTCCACAGACCAAAATGGAAAAGCTGCTGGGCTCACCGTAATGTAGTGAGCGCTGGAGTTGCACACATCTGTATTTTGCTCCTTCCCTCTTGCTTTTTAGAGTGGTTGACAATAAGAGTTAATTATGTAGCCATTTCTAGTTTCTTTCACTATCATTTTTTAGCCTTTAAATGGATTCTAGAGTTCTTTTTACATGATATAGAAAACAGATAGAAATTAAGAAACTGTGAGCATTGATTTTTAAATGATTTTAATTAGTTAATTAATAGACATAAAATTTATGTCTAATTCGCATGACTATTCAGCAGCTCAAATATCACCTCAATTTTGTATGTTAGGAAACTGCATCTCTGAAAGTAACTTGCTCAAATTTTTCAAAATACTCTAATTTCAATATAACTAGAGAGAAAGTAGCTATATAGAAATGTAACTTTTCCATAGAAGAAACACATATATGGATGTGTATGTAACTGTTACATATTTTATAAGGGGAAATCAATAAAAAGGCCCACCAGTGGCTCACTATGCATTGGCAAAATGACACTTGTTTAAAGTGAAGAACTTTAGGGAAAAAAAGAGATATTTAAAAGGAATGCTGAAGAGGTTTAGCTGTGTCCTGTGTGATTTAACATCCTTGTCGTCCATCAAAATCAACTTTACTCACACATATTTAAGGATTAGATTTAATGTGTTTAGTAAAACAATTTAAAAGATTATATTCAAAGGTTGAATATACTAAATATATTCAAAAGTACTCTATTTTGCAAAGCTTCACAAGTTGCCTCAGTTTGTTTTTAAAGCTCGTTAGGATGATATGATATCTACCCCACCAAGTTGCTTAAAGGGTTAGAAATAAAAACTAAATACTAGAAAGGTAATAGATTCTTCAAAATTGCTATCTGTTGCTAATAAGTATAAATTCAAACCATATGTAAAATCAGGATACATTGAATTCATTACATATTCTTCCTCTTATTTTACAGAGACTATTAACTCTGGCAAGTTACAATGAAGCTTAAAATCTTTATTTTAGCTGTAGTTTATTTCCCTACCATTCATTTTCCAGGAATAATCAGAAGAAGAGTTAATTTGCAGAGTGTCTCATTAGTATGGAGTAGACTAAAATTTAAATTTGTTTTGCATTTGTAGTGGTGGCATATCACATACACTCACTGAGTTAATAAATGAACAAAAATTAAAGCTAGTATTTTCTAGCAATACATTCAATGATCATTGTTGTTTTTAATTTATCTTTAAAGCTGGTGCTTGTGATAGGGCAGGGATTGGTGAATGTTTCCTGTAAAGAGTCCAGTAATAAATATTTGCGACATTATAGTAATATTATCTCTTGAGAAAACTAAGCTCTGATATTGTGGCATATTATACTACAGTGGATAGTATGTGGACCAATATACATGGCTATAGTCCAATAAAATTTTTTAAACAATGAAATTTGAAGTTTATATAATTTTCCTGTGTCACAAAATATTATTCTTTTGATTTCTTTTGATCATTTAGAAATGCAAAATTAATTTTTAGCTCATAGAAGCAGCTGTGGGCCATATTTTGTAGATCAAAAGTAAGGGAGTTAGCCAGCACTTTTATTAAGGCATGGGTCTTTATTTAAAAGCGCATGGAGCTAGCTGGGCCTAGTGTCACATGCCTGTAATCCCAGCACTCAGGAAATTGAAGAGGCATAAGCATCAAGGCCATTCCAGGCTACTGTAGTAAGTTTGAGGCCAGTTTGGGGCATACATAGGGAATAAAATGAATAAATTCCACTACTTGCTACTATCATCACATAGGAAATACAAGATTTTTCTATTAGAAACTACAATTGTTTTTCAAACTATTTTCAATAAGATTCACATGGTAAATTTGAAATTTAGCTTGTTAAAGTTTTCTGATTTCCATGCTAACGAAGCTTATCAAAATATTTTACTCATTTTCGATGTTCTCATTTGTTTGAAAATACCAACAAATGAAATATTATTATTCCACCTTACTTAAATCCTTAATTATCTTTAGCCTTTCCTCTCTATGTCTTACCCCTGAACGCTTCAATTCAACTCATTTCCAAATTTTGCCAGTTTTCCTTTTCTTTATGTCAACTAAATGTCTTTTTTTTAAAATCCCCATTCTCTGCCTAGTTCAGGACCTCATCAACAGTTATATTTTGTGAAATAAACATTTTATATACTCTATTTCTCTTCTGTCAATCAACTGTCACTATAATCCTCTGAACTGTGAAGGTGATACAAATAGGTGCTCTCATTAGGAAAACTGCCACACAGTCATTCCACTTACAAGGTCAAGCTTAGGACTTCTGTCAAAATTACAAGACAACTAGCTTAGAAATAAATACAAAGAAAATTGTTTTTGGTGTCACAGGTCATGATAGAAACAAATTGCATGGCTAGGTTGCATTTAACCCTGACAACTTATTGACAGAATTTGCAACTGAGAAATTGAAAAGGAGAAGAAGATCAAGATGGCAGGCAAAAATTAACTAGCTTTAGAGATCAGAAGAAACACTTTGATGGTTATTTCTCTCTGATTTTACATTTCCCTGCATGAGTATCTATATCTAAGAATATTCTGATTGGATTCTGAATATCTGACATTCACATTTGGCAGGATTATAATGGAGAAAATGTTTCTTTCTCCTCAAAACTTACATGTTGAAACTCAAGTCGCCAATGTAATGATAATTGCAGAAGGTCTTTGGATAGAAATTAGGTCATGAAGATGGAACCACGATGGGAATAATGCCCTTCTGAACAAGAGGAAACAGGAAAAATGAATGCACCAGACACTAGGTCTGCCAGCATCTTCATCTTGCACTTCCCACCTTCTGGAACTATGAGAAATAAATGCTGTTTAATCCATCCAGTCTGTCTTATTTTGTTATGCCCACTGGGACTGAGACAAGAATATTACTTTTGAAGTTTCTACTACTGTGATGCATTGAACTTCATCAAATTTACTAAATATTATTAAATATGAATTAATGAGTCTTATGATTTAAGTCTGGATGTTCCCCAAAGCTCGTGTGATCATAGGTGGGGCTTTTCAGAGGTGAATGATCTAGAGTGTGTGATTGATTCATGGTGCAATACGAGGATTAAAGGTGCTGAGATTAAATGTGTGTGATTACTAAATTGGTTCACTGACTGGTTTGGCACCACTCTAATCCTGGTATCCTGGATAGAGTGTAAAAGGGGTGGAAAGAAGCTGCTCAGTTCACTTGCTTGCTTTGCTCCCTTCTGCCTGCCATGAACAGTTTCTGCTCTGTGATACCTGTCCGCTGTGCTGCTCTGCCTTGGAGCCAGTTGATTATGGACTGAAACCACTACAAACTGTGAGCTAAATAAAACTTTCTTCCTTTAACTTTGGGTGTCGAATATTTTGTCTCACTAACGAGAAAGGTAACTAAGACAATGAGCATTTTCTAAGTTCTATTTCAGAGCACCACACTGTTACTATTTATACTCAATTAGAAATGTAGACCTCCCCCACAAAACACCTGCTAGATCTAAGGAAAAGGAGTATGAATGGCTGCCAGATAGCTCTTAAGCAATGAGCACTGAGAATAGGTCCAAAATCCCATGTGCCCCAGGCACCTTTTCCACAGCTCAGGAGGGCAAGTGAAATTGTGGAGGCTACTGATTACACTTTGAGTTTTTCCATAGCCCTGAACAGTAGTTATCTTGGTCTCATCTTCAGATGGATTTTAGCTCAAAAGTTCTCCACTGCTGGCCTTGAGTTTCATCTTTGTATGTTCTATATTCTGTGTATTCATAAGTATTTTCTGTCTGGAAATCTTGATTGTATATACTTGATTATTGGTTGGCTTTTTCCTTTACCTCTGGGAAAAAGTGTTTTTTCCAAAGTCAGCTCAAACAACCCAATCTTCCTTTGAGAGTGGAAACCAACAAAGTAGACTACTTTTCTCAGTTATTCTGTGCCCAGAATTGTAATTTTTATTCAGTTCTCAAAACTCCAAGGAAATGGATACCCTCTTATAAAAAAAGAATTTTAAAAGAAACAGATGTTGGATTTTAATCACTATCCATGTGCTTGATAATTGCCACCTGAGAAGAAGCCAAGAGAAAAATCTGGAAACTTTCTCAACATTATAAATTATTTTGATGATGCCCTTAAATCTTTAAAAGCATATTTATTAAATTCCTAGATGACTCAAGTGCTGTAATATGAAAGGTGACAAAATAGATAGTTGTTTTTGAGTATGATGGAGGGTTTACTTTCGAATTTTCAACCCTTCTACACTTATGATTTTTAATAAGAAAACCTCTTTTGAGAGATACAAAACTCAACACATTGGGATATTGTGCTAAATGCTACAAAATAATATCTAAAACAAAGACAAAAATTCTGCATTTGCATTTTATTGTAAAAAACTATTATGAAAGCAAAAATGATGCAGATACAGATTTTCAGCTACAAGAGACACAGTTTATCAGTTGTCATTACCTGGGGGGGGAAAATCTGTATGTTACACAAGCTGACTTGAAAATAACACAAAAATAATGATTTTAGGCTGAATTAATAGAAAAGTGGTATTCATATTAAAAATAGTAACTATTAATTAAACACTCAAATATTTCTCTGTCAATCCATATTTGAATAAGAATATGAATATAGTCTGTGCTTCACTCATAACAATTCAAATTAAAGTTACATCAGAATATATTCTCCTTTGATATGGCCAAGATTATAGAACCTGATATCATAATATTGTAAGATATCATTGAGGGGATGAGGACACATATTGTTCTTTTTTTATTACTTTTTAAAAATTTATTTTATTTTAATGGTACATTTTAGATGTGCATAGTGATAACATTCATCATAGGGGATTTGTACCTGTATATGATATATCCTGTTGCTTTTTTTCCCATTCCCCTCCCCTCCCCTTAGCCCCTCCTCCCTCCTTATTTACAAAAGTTTTGTTTCCGTTTTTTCTGCACATATTGTTCTTATTTGTTTTTGTTGTTGTTTTGTTTTGTTTTCAGCACTAAAGACTGAACCACCGAACCACATCCTTATCCCTGAGATGTATATTTTTATAGGTGTTATAACACTTTTACAGAGGACATTTTGATCCAGACCAAGCTTACAAACACACCTACGCATTGCGGTGAACTGTGGTGTCATTCTATACTTGCTTTCCTTCCTTATGGGGAAAGAATTGTATATTCATACCACACTAATGTCACCTTTAACCACATGGCTTCCTTTACCCAGGAGACTGAATGGAAGCGACATGTATTGTTTTTAAGAAGGAAATATGTAAGAGCCATTACATTGTCAGACATGTTGTATCTCCTCTTACAAAAAACCTAGTATGCCCCAGGGAAATGTTGCTCCTGCAGTCTGTCTTAGTATGAGGATGATATAGATCAGAACCAAAGTCACCTGTAATGAAGATGTAGCACAAGTGAGAGCTAAATCTTTACTGTTGTAAGCACAGAGAGTTTGACATCATTTATTACTATAGCATAGTGTAGTCTAAGCTGATTGATACAACCTTTTACTCAGTTGTGCTGTTCCTTGGAATTCATCCCATAGCTATATCACGACTCTATGAAATTAGATATACACATGGATATCAGTTGTTGTTATTATGTGTAATAACGAACAATTAGAGAACTACCCTAAGTGTTTATCAATATAGAGTTGACTAAAGATAATAGTTATATAAAAATAATGAGTATTTAAGTCTTCAAAAGAAAGAGTGAAAGAAAGAAAGAAAGAAGGGAAGGAAGGAAGGAAGGAAGGAAAGAAAGTGCAAAAGAGAGGTTGGGTGTGGTGATACATATCTATAATAATTGCAGCACTCTAGGAGGCTGAGGCAAAAGGATCACAAGTTTGCATCCTGCCTGAACAAGTTAGGGACTACATGAGACACTGTCTCAAAAAAATATATGTATATTTATAACTGGGTATGTATCTTAGTACAAAGGCTCTCAGTTCAACACCCACTATCAATACACAGACACACAGACACACAGACACACAGACACACAAACCCTCATATGTGTTAATTTGGACTGATCTCATTTTTTTTTTTTTTTTGGTGCTGGGAATCAAACTCAGGCCCTTGTGCTAGCTAGGCAAGCACTCTAATCACTGAGCTAAATCCCCGGCCCTCATATATGTATTTATAGTTACACATAGGATGAGACAAATATAAAATATATGTGTGTTTAAACATAGACTGTCCAAAATGAGAAGAGAACTTGACTCTGTTTAGGAAAACTGATAACAGTTGAGTAAATGTTGGAGGATGTTTTTTTATTGCGTACCCATTTGTAGATTTTTGATTTTTAATGTTTGTGAGTATATGTTACACATTTAAAAGAACAATTAAATATTAAGAAGATATAACCTTTGATGATGTTCTTCCTAATACTTCTACGCTGGAACCAATCCTGCCTCTGTCCTTCTGTTTAATGTATTACCTTTCCATTCCATATACTAAATAACCATTTTTTTATGTAGAATCTCAGGTCTGTAACATTGTCCAGCTGTTTCTTACAACTGCAACCAGTTCAAATTGTCTACCGTCTCTCAGTTGTAGTAAATGCAGGTGATGTCCTCGGAACTGCTTGTCTGGTGTACCCATATTGTAGCTCCTGCAAGTGTCGGTTCATAAGGACCCACCTCAGCATCTTTTTCTGGGGAACTGTAATTGGCCAACAGAAAGTCTCCCACCCTAAATGTCCTGGGAGGTTATTTTACCCCGCAGGTGAGACTAAGAGTCAAAACTGAGCAGTACAAGGGTAAAAATTCCTATTCATCAACATGGAACAACTTTGTGGTCCCTTATGCACTCCAGAGTACTCAGTGAGAAGTACTCAGTGAGATCAGGGAGCTAAAAATCACATATGCTTAGTTTCTTCTGACCGATGCTGATTACTTTTTACATCCTCATAGATTCCTCCTGATTATGTTTATCATGAGAGCCCACAGAATACACTGTTTAATAATAAGAAATACAGTCTGTGTGAGTGTGTGTGTGTGTGTGTGTGTGTGTGTGTACACATGAATGAAATCCTGAGTTTGGAGGGGACAAGTATCATTGTCAGGAGTGGTCATTTGTGGCTATCTTTTTAGGTTGCATTTGCTATTAGATTTTTTTTTTTATCATTAGTAGGCACTAAAGAATCCTAGATTAAATAGAATCCTAGATTAGCAGAGACCAGATAACAGCACATAACTGTCAAAATTATATGTATTTATATGTAATTATATGTATTTCACTCAACATTATATTTTCCAGGTCCATCCATTTTCCTATAAATGACTTGAATTTGTCCTTCTTTATAGCTGAATAGTATTCCATTATCTATAGATACCATATTTTGTTTATCCAGTTATCTGTTGATGGGTATAGAAGTGCTTCCAGAATTCAGCTATTGTGAATTGTGCTGCAATAAACATTGGTATGCAGGTCCCACTGTAGTTTGATGTCTTTAGCTCTTTCGGGAAGATACCTAGTAAGAGAATGGCTGGGTTGTATGGGATTTCTACTTTAAGGCTTTTGAGAAATTTCCATGTGGATTTCTATAATGGTTGTACTAGTTTACATTCTCATTGAGAATACCATTATGGTATCCCTCCTTTGAGTGAGGCAAAATACAAAGAAAATAAAATGGTAAATAATTGATACAAAAAGACAAGGGGACAGATCTCACCCAATAGGCAAAGGGTCCAAGGTAACAAGAAGAGGACAAAGGGAGAGGAGAATGAGAATTCAGAGGAATAAAGATAACCTAAAAATAAGAACCTAATAACCCAAACTTAAAACAGTAACATGTACACTAGGTACTACAGTCAACTTTATGTAGTTGCTACTTAATACTGCATCTATGTGGTTGTTTATATTGCTCATTGTTATAAGCAAAAGGCACTATGTATTATGGTCTGTAAGTTTGTGTAATTTTGGATAAATTTTAATAAAAATCTATAAAAAAGTTATATTTACCCATCTGTTTGCTATGTTCTTTTTTATCATCATTTCCCAAATTTTTTTCTTTTATTTTTAATACATTATTTACAAGTATTACTTCAGTTGTTTTTGTAGTATGGGTCTCCTGGCAAAAATGAAAACAAAAAACAAAAACAAAAACAAAAACAAAAAATTTCTCCAGTTTTCCTTCATCTAAGAGATTCTGTCTTTATTTCTGAAGAGTATTTGCATTGGATATAGAATTCTGAGATGACATTTCAATTCTTTTCTTTTACCGTTTGAGAATATTATGGCTTTAAAATGCCCCACCTGGTCCATGTGCTAAAAATTTGGTTGTCAGCTGTGGACTTCTGGGGAGTCAGTGGATAATCTACCTTCATCAGTGGATTATAGTTGATGGATTCAGACTTTAATGGCCGTATTGGGAGGTGATGGAAACTTATGAGGTACAGATTTTCAACCAGACTTGCTTGAAAGAAGTGAACCATGAGGACAAGACCTTGAAGGCTACATCTTGACCCTAGACACTTCTCTCTGGCTAGCTGGTTCTCTCTCTCTCTCTCTCTCTCTCTCTCTCTCTCCCCCATTCCCCCTCCTCTTCCCAAACTCTCCCCTCCCAATTTCTCCTCCCCTCCTCTCCTTCCTCCTCTTTTCCTCTCCCCTTCTCCATGAGGCGAGCCGTTTTGCTCCTCCATAGGCTTCCTGCCATTATGTGCTGCATCATCATGGGCCCAGAAATGGTGGATCTAAGTGGTAATGAACTGAAACCTCTGAATCCCTGAGCCAAAATAGTCCTTTCTTCCTCTAAATTGTTTTCTCAGGTATTTCGTCACAGCAATAGAAAGCTGACTAACACAGAATAATATTATGACACATCCTTTTGACCGCCAAGATTTCTGAAGAGATATCTGTTAATAACGGAATTGGTTTTACCATTTCAGATATGGTTTTCTCTCTTCTTTCACATTTTTTCTTTGTCTTTAGTTTTTAGAAGTTTAATTACAATGTGTCTTCAGAAAACATCTTTAAGTTTATTCTTGTTGGCTTTTGCTCAGCATCCTGAACATATAGGTTTATGCTTCATCAAATTTGAGAAAGTTTCTGTTATTATTTCTTTTTCTCCTCTTTATTTTTTATTTTTTATATTTTGGATTTGGATGACAGTTCATTTATTTATTATGGCCACAAAGATAACTGAAACTTTTTGGTTTTTGGCTTTTTAGTCTATTTTCTCTCTTTACTCACATTGAGTAATGTCTATTGTTCTATATTCCAGTTCACAGGTCACTGTTTCTTTCCTCTGCCTCTGCCATGCTATTGGGTATATCCACCAAGTATTTTGTTTCTCATATTTTTCATTTCTAAAATTTCCATTTTATTCTATTTCTTCTAGGTCTTTGATGAGGTTTTCTATGTCTTTACTGATACTTCTATATTTTATTTCAGACAAGTTCATGATTGCTTTTAAAACATTTTTATTGTGGCTGCTTTTAAAGTTGCTGTTAGATAATTCTAACATCTTTATTACCTTGGCATTTGCATGCATTGATCTTTAAAAATTCATTGAACTTCTGATTCACTTTTTTCAGTTTTTATTGTTCATTAGTACCTATTTGCAGTAAATAAATAGTACATGTACATAACACATCTTTATTTTCCCTTCTATTCCCTTCCCCTTTATGAGTGATTTTATTGAAAGGTAGACTTTTAAAAATATAAGACACTGGATCTTATTGTAATCTTCTGTTTTAGCTGGATCTTCTGATAATGTTCCAGTGTTCATCTCTTTACTGTCAGGTGGATTGTAGAAATTCAGTTTCCTTATTCATAATCTATTATGGGTGAAGTATGAAGTTTCCCCTAAAAACTCGTATATTGAGGGGAGCATTTCTTTTTTTATTTTATTTATTTTGAAGGGGGGTCACTGGGGATTGAACTCAGGGCCTTGACTTGCCAGGCAAGCACTCTAACCACTGAGCTAAATCTCCTACTCTGAGGGCAGAATTTCTAATGCAGCCATTTTCAGAAACAAAATCTAGTGAAGTGACTGGATCATGACGGTGTTAACTTCATTAATGGGTTAATCCATGAACGAATTCATAACTGAATGAACTATTGTGGAGAAAGGTCCTGTTGGAAGAAGTAGGGGTGATGACATTTGAATGGTATAACTTGTCTGCAGCTCCTTGCTCTCTGGTTTTCTCTCTCTCTCCTTTCTGGCTGCCATGAGATGAGTAGCCTTCCTCTGCTATGTCCTTCACCATGATGTTTCTGCCTTGCCACAGGTCTAGAAGCAGCAAAGTTGATTGACCATGGACTGAAAACTCTGGAACCGTGAGCCAAAATAAATTTTTTATCCTCCAGGTTGACTTTCCCAGATAATTTGTCACAGAGATGCATAGCTAATCAACACAGTCCCCATGGCCATTCAAGGTTGGGAGGCCTCATGGCTGCTAGGTGGATATGGGAGTTTCAGCCCTCCCTCTGGCATTTTCCATGTTCACTGTAACTCATACACAGGTGTCCTCAATAAAATGTGTGATGATGAACATTTTGACCACCCATTAGGCCTTTTTTGACAATACCAAGAAGAATTAGATGAGCACCTCGTTACTACTGGGTTGAAGTGGGATATCTGCTCACCGTGTGCCCTCTAATACACTGAAATATACAAAATGATCTTACTCCCATTGGTGGGAGTCACAAAGGGCTTAGTCCCCTATTTTTCTTCTCTGATACTTGCCTGGAGAACATGTAGGGATAGCTACTTAAAATCAGGGAAGTATAGGGTCAAAATTTCCCACTCAGCTTTTGCTGGCATAAAGGATGGAAGCACAGTTGTTTTGTGTTTTATTTGGTGAAAGTAGAGCAGTTATTGGCAAAAAATTTTTCATGTTACTAATTTACCTTATTCCTGGATCACTGAATAAAGAAAATAGACTTCTTTGGGGCTTTTTCTTTAATGTACACTGATTTAGATATTTGGGTTGTCAGGTTCTTTCATTTCAAGTCTGGAAAAAATGAAAATAAAAAAAATCCCCCAAACTCGTTATTGTGTCATTCTGTGGGCCCCACGATCCCTAACTGGTCTGTCTTCTCTCTACTTTTTACGTTTTTCTTGTATTTGTTTTATATATAACACCCATGGTTCATAGTTGTACTTTGTATGAGAAATAAGGAAAAGTACATTATTCCACCTTCCTAGAAGTAGCAGTGTCAAGAATTCAAACAAACAATTGAACAAACAACCCAGAAATAATTCTTTACTGTTTTAGAACTCATGTTCTCCTTATTCAATGTAAAGCAGATTTTCTATTGCATTTCACTTTAGATACAGAAATTTCCTCACTCCTTTCCATTCCCAGAGATTTAAAAATATATCCTCTAGCCTTTTTTCATTCTTTACACTGATATTTCCTTTCACTGAATCTAATAAATGCTTTCATCAAGTGGCAGTTGATCAGATGATTTGTACGACCTATTAGGGTGAAACAGACCCTCTTTTCAAAATGACAGAATATTCAAAGCCTTTACTCTTTCCACCAGTAAACTGCTTTGTAAATGCCAGATTCTTTTAAAATTGTGTTCTTTGCAAGTGCATGTATTATTCATCTGACTGAGGTATCCCACACTGTCAAGGTTGAAAAGTGCAAGATATCTATCTCCGAGCTTTCTTTGATGCTGTGAGAAGATTCAGAATGAGCAGACTGGAAGATGGTTGCATTTTTCCTTTACCTTCTGGTTAAACTGACAATATCTGCCTCATGCTTCATATCACCATATGACACATCACCCAGGAGGATGCCCCTAAGAGCTTGAGTCACCCAAGAAAAGAGAAGCAAGTTGTGCGATTCAGGTGTCACTGAGGAGTTACTGACGCAGACAAATGGCTACACACAGTTCTTTAACTCTATACATGTTTTCTGAATGGGGCACCAAGCAACTTATTTCATGAAGTAGCACAGTGACAGAAGCTGAGACACTGCTAAATATTTTCTTCCCAGTGCACAATTTACAAAGCCCAGTCTAAATGAGACAGTATTACACAAAGATAAGGCCAAAAAGTACTTCAAAATCATTAAATCATCACCCCTCCCCTACTCCTGCCATTCTGCAGCTGAGGAAGGCAGACAGCTTCCGCTTCAGTGACTTGCCAGTTAACTTGTATTCAAATAGCTGACTCTCATCCAATAGTCTTTATCCATACCACATGGTTACTGATGGTGACCTTTAAAATGCTGACTGATTATTCTGGGTTAGAAAAAAAAAAATCAACTATCAAATGACCATAGAAGTACAATCTATCTGAGTTTGGGAACTGATTCCCCTAAGAATCAAAAATTCGATGACTAAACCACCGTAGACACCAAGAAACTGCAGAAATTGGGTTGTGACTCATTCATTGGGTAGTACTCTTTTCCTTGTGACAACATATTTCCAAGTTGTCTTTACGGTCAGCTGAAAAATGAGCTAAATCTGGGCCCCACTGAGGTCTCCACAAATCACAGAGTACAGCACAAGTTTACTCATCTTCCAGAGTGGGTCTTAGTTCAGCAATAGCTCTAGAACTTCTGATTCCATTTCGGAGAATGACCTCCAGCTGACTTGCATTCTCCTGAAAGCTTAAATTAGATGTGGTTTCCATCTTCCTTTGCTATCCTAAATTATATATTTCTCTTCTTCATAGTTGTTTAAACACACGTAGTTTCTATACAGAGTTATCAGGGTGCTACCAGTTCATTAAATAGATTCTTGTATCTCTTATATGTTTAATATTACCTCTATTTATATGGAGGTTTCGGGATTTGTACAATGTAGAAATACAATGTAGAAATATTTTATGAAATATATTTGATATTCCAAATCATTTTGGATTTGTGTTCCTGTTATCATTTGCTGTCAGAAAAAAGGGATGTAAAATGTCATGCGAAAACACAATATTACTATTTTATAATAATCATAGTTTTTTTCTGAGACTTAAATCAGGGAACTAGGTAAATTAATATTTAAAACCTGGATTCTCATGAAGTCTAGATCTTGTAATAATCAGATACTTGGGAAACTAAGATCTCATAACAAGACACATTAGTCCTCAAAGTCGTTATTTTTGGGAGGAACAAAAGTCTCCTAA
The DNA here is from genome assembly GCA_004026905.1 of Hystrix cristata. Taxonomy (NCBI): domain Eukaryota; kingdom Metazoa; phylum Chordata; class Mammalia; order Rodentia; family Hystricidae; genus Hystrix; species Hystrix cristata. Next base: position 32,420 of record PVJO010011041.1, read on the forward strand.
TTTTTACCTTGAGTACTTCTTGAATCATTTATGACTATTAGAGCTGAATATTTTCCAAGTACCTGGCAATCTTTCAAATTTATCATCACATAGAAAGCAACAGGTAAATATTGGTTGTATAAAAGAGGAAAGAAGTTTATCTAGTAGATAATAAAAGGGCAGTGAGGGGTTTTGATAAAGATGGGAGATATTTGTCTGTGGGTCTTCTGCTTCTGCCCATTTTCTGAGTAAAGAATTCATAGCTTTTGTTCCCATCTTTTGAAAGATGTTTGTATGACAAACAACCTTGGAAAATAGAAAGAACGTCTGCTCAGGTAAGATTTGTTTGCTGTCAGGATAGTAAAGATAATGTCTCCTTCCAGGTATACTAACAGGCCTTTTGGAAGATTGAGGTTTCTCTAACCTGAGATTCTTCAGGTGTAACACTTATGGTGGTACAGCATTCGCTTGGGCCTTTGCCATTCTGCGTCACCCCATGGAACTTGGGAGGCAAGAAAAACTAATAAGAACATGTAATGGGAGTCTTTATCTCTGACCCAGGAGTCTTGTACCACTTGCTAGGATCTAAAAAAACCTTTCTTTCTCGTTTACTAGCCTGAAAGCAAGGTCAAACCTCATACCGTTCATAAAGAAGTGACATTATCAGTGTTCAAGTGCTACATTTCCACGAGGTAGTCTATGGCACCTACTTTTGATTTAAACTGAATGTGCCCCTAAATAATCCCAAAGAAGACTGAAAGTAGAAAAAGAAAGGATTAAAAATAATCTTCAATATGGTAATATATTTTTATGTGTTGGCTGAAGTCCTTGTCCCATATTTCGTGTTCTCATCAAAGCCAATATAAATGTGAGGATAACACTCTTGGTGGTCTTGAAAGAGTGACATTTCCCAGATAACAGCTCCCATGAGCAGCAATTATATTCTGTTTTCCTAAAGTTTTGGTGTTCTTTTGGTGGCTTCCAGCACCCATTGGTATTTCTTGTTCAGAACTGTAATTTTGTTTCCATTCTGATTCTTCTGTCTGGACTTCTAAAACTTTTCTCAGTACAGTTAGTAAGACATAGGAAAGCATGTTGACTCACAAGTTAAAATGCTAAAACTAAATTCTAGAACACTGAGGCCTACTGTGTCCTCCTTGGTATTAGGAGATTTGGATACATACTTCTTTGTGGCTTAGAATAATGGAGACTTGAGTATAAGGGAACAAGCAGAGTGAGAATGATTGGATATTCATACATAAGAATGAATAAACTACTTGGCATCTCAGAGGAAATTCTTGGACTGTGCTACCAATATGGAGCCCCTAGTCGCACACAGCCGCTGAGTACTTGCAATGTGATGGCCGATCCAAACTGTGCTATGTAGTGAGTGTGAAATGCACACTGATTTTGATGATGAAGTTCAAAACAAAATGGAAATACCTATTAATGTATTTTTATATTTATGTTGAAATGACAAAATTTTAAATATGTTTAAATAGGTTAAACAAACTGCAATAATAAGATTAATTTACCTATTTTCTCTTTCTTTTTCATCGCCACTACAATATTTAAAATGATGTGTGTGATTTTTCCTATTCCATTCCATTTCTATAGGTCAGTGTTATGTGCCTCTTCTTTGTCATCTACCTTAGTGACGACAGCTGAGTGGGCCAATAATGACACTTAGGCTGACCCAATAGTTACACACTAAACGGAACCAACTGTTAGGCAATTGGTGAAAGAATGAAGCCACTTGAAGGCTTTCAAGTAGACTGTAGTTTCTTAAGAGCAAATTGATTGTTATAACCCTTCTTTTTCCTAGCAACAAAACTAGCTCATTTAGCTAATTTTTGCCAGCTGAAGGAATAGTACGGAAATCAAAGCAAAAGGAAACTGAAAGTATAATGTTTTGGTGTATACAGAGATCGCACTCAATTCTGAGCGGGATGCTGTGTACCATATATATTTATTTATAAGAGGATATTACTTTTCTCAGTGGTCATTTGTATTCTTCATTTAAGAAAGCAGCTTCACAGTGCTATTTATCTTGCAATAAGAATAGGTCTGTCCCTGGAAATCCAGGCTGGAGACGCTCATGTTTCTTCTGCATATCTCTTTTCAGAACACACAGTCATGGGGGTTAATTAAAGTGGGACTCACTTGTGCACAGATGAGTAATTTAGTAGATATATGGGCCAAGTATTTTTCAGTCTTAAAATTGTGGCCTTTAAAAAGTCTTTTTACACTTGCAGAGAGACCCAGAAAATTCTAACAGAGAGCACAAAGCCAGCAGAATTTTCATTATGCCCCTGTGCCTTCTTCATATATTACTTCAACTCTTGGCAGGGGTTGCTACACATCAACAGGGAGGATGCCCACCAAATATGAGGTCCATGGCCAGGAACAGTCTTGTACATTACTGCAGAAACTGATGGCTGCCATCTGTGAGAAAAGGTAAAGGGACCAGGGCTGTTCTAAGACATGTAAAATACACCTGGTGTGTTCCTTATTAGATACAATTAATATTGATGCTAATACATAAAGCATGATTGCTGCATATCACTTCTATTTTAATGATAACGTGAAATAGCTTTGTGATAGGTCATTTATATTACATTATGTTAATATTTATCTTGGAAGGGAGATATATCTTTTTATAATTAGAGTATCTAAGTTTGAAAGAGATTAAGAAATTTGACTATGAATGCTATAGTCTGAATGTCTATGTCACCTCCAAAATTCATACTGAAATCTGCACAACCAAGCTGATGGTAGTTGGAGATGGATCTCTTACATCTAGTCATGAGAGGGGTTAATATCCATATCCATATAAGAAGCCTGAGAGACCCCATGGCCCCTTCTGCCATGTGAGGACACAGTGAAAGGTGCTATCTGTGAACCAGAATGCTGGCTCTCACAAGACAGTGAATCTGCTGGTATCTGGGTCTTGGACTCCCAGCTTCCGGTATGTAGGAAATGAATTTCTATTGGTATAAGCCACCGGGTCTGTGGTATTTTGTTATATATGTTTAGCAACCCAGATGGAGTAGAACAGGGCATAATACTTATCAAGGCAAGAGTTAGAATTTGAAGACAATTCTAGTCTCACTCTAAAGCCCACAGTCTTCCTATCACATCTCCTCGCCAACATAATAATGGTATTATTATGATAATGATAGAGGTAAAACACAATGTCGGAGAAATTATATGTGTAACTTCCTCTTCCTGTCTTTCCTGCCTTTTTAAATTTCATTCTCCTCCTCTCTCCCTTCCTTTGCTGCTTGTTTCCTTCTCTCTTCATCCAGCTTGTACTGTTTCTTACTCTCACTTGTCTCCTTCTTCTCTAACAATTCATCCTTTCTTTTCCTAGTCTCATCTGTTTTCCCCCTTCTTTTCCAGCTTACTATTTAAACTGTACTCTTTTCAGTATCCTTCGGGATCCTTGATATGTGATAAAGTCTGGCTGCTAGAAAAATGTAAATAAGGAGCAATTGTAATAATTGATAGGCAAATATAGTCCCCAGTTTCCTCAAATTTAAGACGGTTCTTTCATTAAATACTACAATATCTCTCTAGTGTGGAAATCTAGAATGGCAGAGCTAGAAGGGAGCTTGGGGCCTCTCATGCGATACATACGTTGTACACCAGACAAGAGATCCAGCTTGGGGAGGCTAAGAGACTGCCCAGATGATCAGGTTGGTTAGTACAAAAGCCAGAATCAAGATCCTGAAATTCTTATTTTAGCTTCTAGGGAGATGTGTAGAAAATTAAGTAGGTGTGTGAAATGCAAACCCCGCTGACTGGCATAGAAGAAGTTTTAAAGAGGTGAAGTTCATTTCCTTGTTCCATAAGGATGTTCAGAAGATAGATGGCATAATGCACATTTAGAAAGGGCTGATTTAAATATGAAGCAGTGCTTACTGCTTGGATATTAAAGAATGAACTTTCATAGAAATAAGCTTCACCAGAGAAAGAGTTTTTGGAGTGTATATAGTTTATACCCAGGTGATAAAATGGCCCTTTATATTTTCTGAATTAATATTGGATGGATGCCAAGCAGATTCTGTCTCATCATCATTTCTCCTCAATAGAGAAAGTTTTTTCTAGGTAAGTATTCAGCATGGTGATGAACCCCTGTACAAACAGCAGATGGATTTCAATCTTTCTTTTCCTCTGTCCGATCCCCAGCTGTCCCTAAAAGTAAGCTTATTGCTGTAGTTTGACTCACAGGTTTCATCTATTTAATCCAATGTGTGTTCTTGTACAAGGAAGTAGCTCATTTTAGAGAAAAATTCCTGTCTTGAGAGGTAAAACTTTGATCTTGTACTTGGTTGTTGCTAATGAGCCAAATGATTTGTACAGAACATGTAGCTATTTGTGTCTCCACTTTCTTACCTGTAAATGCAGCTAATACCGGAATCGATTTCCAAATGTAAATAGTAACCAAGATAATGTGCATGGAGCGAATCTGGCACATTAGAAGTCTCCATAAATATGTAGTTGTTATTATTTTGCACAAAACATTGTCTTTAGATTTGAGATTTTAGACTGTCAATACGTTTGCTTTTTAATAAGCAAGTTCAGAAAATTGTGTTTATCACTCAACAGATCAAAGCTGTATGAACTAAAATTGTGTTTCAAAAGAACAGATTGATGCCTCACACACAGATGTCTTTCCCCATCCCAAACCACTAGGGCAAAATGTTTTACAGATTGGATGCCTGGCAAGAGCAGAATTGTGAAATAAAACTCTTATTTTTTTTTTTCAAGTTCTAAAGGGAATTGCAACCTTGGTTATTTATTTTCTTCCATCGGGGGAAAAAAGCACATCTGTTTGCAATAGTAGATTGAAAGGTCTAAAAATAAATATGCTTTAAAGAAAAGAAACAAAACTTTGTTGGCACTCTAAAACCAATTGACACAGGGAAAATGTTTGTTCTAGAGATGTTTAGCTTTTCTTTTTTTTTTTTTTTAAAGAAAAAAAGACCAAGTAATGTAGAATTATATAGTCTTCTGAAGTGGTTTACCACATGAAAATGTGTTATTTTTATTCATCTGGTAAATAGTTTTAGCAGTGACATAACATCTTAACATTTACATTTAAACTGTGAATATACCCTGACTCTGTCATTTTTATCTAACCTTCTCTCCTTTCATACAACACCTGTCATTTTTATCTAAGAATAGATTGATGAGAAATACAAATGATGTTTGAAATCTCCTGTCCAGAACTGGAAAGTAAAGAGCCAAGGTTGGGTAAGATACCTGTAGTTTGTGTTGGCTCTGGTCTTTGAAACTTTCTTGCCCACTGTGATGAAAGGTGTTGTAGTTAGGCATATATTTTAAATTTTGTTATCTTTTTTTTTTTACTTCACATAAAAAATAAAACTATTCCATGGTGTAACAGGCTTTAAAATACTGGCGTAACCATTTTACTGAGAAGGGAACTAAAATACAGAGTGAGCCACAGGACAGTTTTCTCTTGGGAAGCCCAGATAAAGTAAGGTTGGGAAGGAAGAAGTGCCAGGAGAGCTATAAGGATGTACATGAAAACGGGAGTTTACAGGACTTGAATAGGAAACAGAAGACAAGAGTCTGCAGAGACTGAAGGGCCGCTACTGTATTTTGAAAGACAAACACGGGCTGCCCAGAGGCAGTTGATCCAGAAGAGCCTTGGGAACAGGCTAGTGAAAGGAGAGAAAGAGAGATGGATGAAGGAAAAGTTCTATAGGAAAGAACACAGGTGGCTAGTTACAAGCCAGCTCATAAAAGACAGACATGGACAGGAAAAACAGCAAAATACCTGCAGATTATTCCATCCGGACCAAGGGTGTATTTTAAATGTTCGGTTGCAAGCAAATCTAAAGAACTGAGTAATATGTAAAACGGTTGAATACTTTGCATTTGGGATTTGCTCTGGAAAGAGTATTTTTGCTAAAGCAATATAGAGAATGAAATGCCAGAAAGATAAGTACTGTAAGGGTGCTGAGCCCTTGAGTAGTAGACCTGGCTAGGTTATACCTGATGCTTTCATTTTCACCTGTCCAGAAATGGGTAAATGTATCACATATATTATACCTTGCACATATAAATATACCAAAGTGGATGAGCGTATAAAGCCCTTGTCTTGTAATAGGGCACATTAGGCCTTCCCTGAGAAAATCTTACAAATAGCTCTTGGTATGGCCTGGTATTTGAAGAATTTCCACCTTCTCCCCAGTTCACATGTACTTGTACCAGATTCGCTTGAGCTTGAAATTGCATAAACGGCAAATGTAGAAATACTGTTTGGAATAGGTCACTGCCCTCAAGGCCGTAAGGAACGTGAAGCTTTTCTATAACGATGGCACGTTCTGGAGTGGTTTCTAAAATACAAAGTCTTCTGTTATCTTCTTATTTTTTTTAATATCATTATGATTTGCATAGTAAAAATGTTAGTTAAAATAATCACTCAGAGAGCTATCCATGTTTGCCATCCTCTCCTACACACTCCCGTGCAGATTAGCCCCCTTCCTCCATCAAAACTGCCCTTCGAAGGTCACCTGGGCTCCTATTTTTCATTCCATTTTGCTTGTCAGTTCATCAGCATTTGCCACAAGTTTGACATTTAAATCTTTCTGATTCTGATAATCGTTTTCTATTTATTTTCCTTCTGCTGTCCTAAGTATTCAGTTTTTCCAGCTATTTTGGGGAACTTTGCTTATAAACTTGTCAGAGAAGTATTTACATTCATTATGATTCTATTATCACCTTTTCTTATATGTCTCTACATTTTCATTCCAGATGATCTCTGCTGCTATCACGCTTTATTTATAAGTACAAGTTTATGTTGTCAACCAAGACCTTGCCCCTGAGTTTCTAAAATGTATATCCAACTCCAGTCACACATCACTTAACATAAGTTCAGTCTTGCGAGACGCATGAATGCTTTTGTCATTGTGAGAACACCCTAGACTATATTTCCCCGAGATAATACAGCTTTGTACACATCTAGACTACACACGGTCTAGAAACATATGTTGGGGCCTATTGTTCCTAGGGTCATACTGAATAAAGATTAAAGCAAAGACAAGAGATAATACCACAATGAAGAGACAAAGTAAAAAAAAAAGGTACTCGAGGCTGGGGCTGGGCACCAGGGCATACCATTTTACACTAAAGTTTTTGATGAGTAGAAGGAGTATACTCTAAAATAGTGATAAAAGTAAGTACAGTAAATTCATAAACCAATAATAGTTGCTTATTATCATTATCAATTATTATGTTCTGTACATAATTGTATGTGCTATATATTTATACAATTGACAGTGCAGTAAGTTTATTTATACAAGTATGACTGCAGTCACGTAAGTAAAGTTTTGTACTACAATGGTATTATTATAGACAGCTAAGTTAGAAAGAAATTAATATATAGTCAGAGAGAGATTGGGCCTTCAAGGAGTAAGCAAACAAAATATAGGCATCACGATCATGGCTGGAGGGACAAGATGAAGAGGCAATGGCCGGGCCTGCCTGCTCTCTAAGGGATAAACAGTAACTTGAGATTATAATGTTATTAGTACCTCCTGGTCCATTAGGTCCAGATAGACATCAAATGATCAGGTGGGTGGCCAGAACACCTGGACCCATCCCTTCCCCCAAACACCTTTCCACTTTCCGTATAACCTTGCTATGTGACACATTTCCCTACTGGATCCATATTAGCTAAGGGGCTACACTTGTGATCCTATAGGCTGAGTGTAGCTTGACCCACATTGTACCCACATTGTGACTTTGCTGTATAAATTACCTCTGACAAAGGGCCTCAGTGACCACCCACTTGGGGCCTCTCTTGGACATGCAGGAGCTAATATTCTTCTCCTTACTTTCATTAAAACTCATTTAACTTCCTTTGGTTTGCAACTTCATTCCTTGATGTTGTGAGACCACGAACTTGGCACATTTGACAGGTGAGGAGTTACATTTTTCCTATATCATTACGATGGCGAAGACATCAGGAGAGGACAGGAATTTTAGCTCAATTGTAATCTTTTTTTTCTCATTTATAAGCTTAGGAGACTACTGTCCAATATTCTGAAACATTATGCAGAGGATAACTGTATATCAATTGAACATATCCATTCCAATTAAATGGGCTAAAAGTATTCTCAGGATTTTTACTTTTGACTCCCATCTTCATAAATGGCATCAACATTTACCTGTTTGTTCTTGGAAGAAATGTGGGTACCAGATTTGTGAGCTTTTTCTTCTCAATATTTGTTCAACCATCAAAGTTTATTAAGAATACTTCAATATAGACCTTCACTTGCCCACATCTTTGTCTAATTCTTTGTGGGATTACATCTCTCCACATCTTCACATACATATTTTCTAAATTCACACAGGTAATCATAGTTGATTGATTAAGATAGTGAACAAGTTGAGAGAGATTATTTTATTCTATTTGCCAGATTGCAATATTTATTGCTATGACTGGAATTATTTTTTTAATCTGTTTACCTTTTTACCTGGTATGTCACCAGTATTTGTCTTTAGATTTAATTTCTTTCCATTTCAAAGGCCATATGTTGAAAGACAAGTTACTTTTTTTTTCTATTTTAAAAAGGTATCAAATAAAATAATTCAGTGACACTACAGAGTGGGCTACCTTCAAATAGGTTAATTATTCTAGTAGAAGCATGTAGAGAGATGCCCAAAAAGAAATGTTCGTGCTGGCAAAATAGTATTAAGCCTAAAAAAATAGCAAACAGAAAAATGTTTTCTTGGAGTAAACATCTTGGCTAAGATGCTGAAATATGATTTTCTAAGGGATTTTGATTATCTTTATTTCACATTCCCCCTCCTCTCCTTCCTTCCCTCCCTCCCTCTCTCTCTGACTCTCTCTCTTTCTCTCTCTCTCTTTCTTTATGGTACTGGAGATTGAACCCAGGACCTTTGCAGTGAGCTACATCCCCACTCCTGTGCCACCAAGCCCACTTTCCTCTTTATTCTTTAATATCAACATCTTTCAAGATATTTTTTGAAAAATTTGAGAAGTTAATGACACCACAGAGTAGGAGAGATTACTATTGACATAGCAAGGCACATGGGATCAAATTGTAAAGAACTTTTTCATTTTATTCTAAGCAGGCATTTTTTTTACTTCAAAATAAGACATACTCACTGAAGCATATTATGACATTTTAATCCAGACACTTAAAGTCACACAAGAGCCAGGGAAAAGAAGCATGTAAAAATTCCAGAGAGAGAAATGTCTTAGACTGTGAGGATTCAAAAAGAATAGTATGTGAAAAAAAAAAATTTTTTAAAGTTCATGTTTGGATGAAGCAGGGCAAATCTTTCCTTTAAAGTAAACACTGCTAAAACTGCTTGTTTAAGTATTTTTAAAATTATGATAACTCTCATATACATGAGAGTTTGACGGCAGTTTTTTTGTGCGTGGCTTTCTTTGTAACAGACAAGATTTCTAGGAAATTTCAGTTTTGTCTGTTGTTTGTCGGTCTGCCCCAGATTAGCTTTATTTTTCTCGGTCAAATATTGATCTGCTTAAAATGTTAAGGAAGTTACTCAGAAATTCTTGGAAAGGGCCATCCCACTTTCCCTCATGCTCGTCAGATACAAGCAGGAGTTCTCAGGAAGCACCTTCTGCAGCCACATCTGCCCTTGGCAAGCACGTTTTCGCAGCACTTGGCCTCCTTCGCGTAGACATTTTTGCCTGGTTGTTTGAGACCAGTTTATCCACTTTCAGCTTGACACCTGAAGCCAACAGGCATAATATTTTACTACTGAGTGTATATAGGGGTGCAGTTGCACGGGGCATGTGAGAGTTTTAGAAAGAACGCGTCCATTTGCATTTATAGCAGCTACTTTGTGAGATTGTTGGTTCTGCAGTTAGCAGTGGGAGGACCAGGCTACATCATAGGTCCCCCAGCACACAGGGCTCTTGCTTAGACTTCTGAAGCCAGCAGTGGGGTTTCATAAAGCTCTGCGCTAAATCTTTTCTCAAGCAAAAGCGAACTAATTCTTTACAGGATGATATTCGGTGATTATCCACAGCAGTGAAATTCCTGGACTCAGACTAGAAATTGGATTATAAACTGCCACTGGGCAGGTAAGAAGCAGCTTTAATCAGTTCGGCCAGATGCTCCCGTCCCCAAGGAATAACTGCTGAGCAAGTGAGAAGAGGAAGTTCATTTCCCAGGCTGGCCTCTACCGCACCACATGAACCTCAATATATATATTTTCATTAGCTGGTTGTCTAGGGAACAAGAGCTGACAGAAAGAATTCGCCAAAGCCGAGCCCAAGAACAAAAGCTTATTTGGCAGCTTTGGCTACCAAAAGCTAAAATTCTGCAGAAAAAATAGTTCAAAATATTTTCTGCGAGAAACTCTTGCGTATGAATTCAAATGATTTTATAAAATAAGTTCATACTATGGCTCTCCAAAACCTGCCTTTAAAATATTGACATATTTTGTATATTTTTAGAGACATTTTATGAGTTTTCAGGCTCTTTCTGGTATACTGTTAGAACTCTAATAAAAGCACAAGTGCTCCAGATGTTCCAGTATTTACTTTAAAATTTTCAATGAGGAAAAAAGAAAAGACTATAATAAAGCAAAGAGAAATAATGGCAATTGGTATTTGTTTAATATATTGGTTTCATCTGCTCACAGCTTCAAACGTATTTCAAAGCTGCTTTGTGTATGTGTGTGTATTAACCTTAAAAAATACTAAGAATCTTCCTGAATTAAGTAGAAATGATGGTCAAATTTCATTTTTAATGTTCAGTTTCAGTTTTCTGTGAGGAAAACCACTATATGTACTTTATACTCACAAATGAAACACCAAACTTGAATTTTACTTTTTCTCTTAATCTTACTCATGTAGTAAAATATTTTGGGTACAATATTTGTCATCTTCTAAGTCAGGTACAATCTTTTCAAGGCCTCTGCCCTAAGCTACAAGAAAAAGAAAACCACTTTAATGTAGTTTTTGTTGTCATTCTGTTTCATTTTAGAATAAAAAATTTTAAAATAATTTTATTTAGAATAAACACTTAGAAATAAATGAACTCTTGGCCACTCTGATAGTATTTTTTTAATCATACGGTTAATCGAAATGAGTTGTTGAGAAACATAAAAATGAGATAAATCTTTCACTTCGCCTCTCTCAATAACTAACTCACACTCATAAAGCATAGACTTTTTTCTGGTTGTTTGTCTCAAGGTTTCCTAGCAAGACAATGTCACGTGGGAAGGAACACTGGCTTTATATTCAGTGAGCTTGCCCAACATTCTAAAGAAAAGAGACTTGCCAATTTATTTCAATTTCGTATTTTGCCATCAAGTAACTGTGTGATCTTGGGCAGGCTACATAGGGTCTCTGGGATTAGTTTTCTTATCTGTAAGGAGGCTGTTTAATGATATGCTTTGTTTCAAGCCTTGATATTTTATAGTACGGAAGGGCTCAATACAAAACTAATAAAATCAGGAGTTCCATAATCAGAAAGATTCCATGGATCAGGAAGAGTGGAATATAGTTTATATAATGTTTCACTTCTTTCCACAATTACTCTGCCCTGTGAAGGACTGCTTGGGATCACAGTTTGAGAACAATTAGGCCACATAATCTCCAAGGCCCTTACTACCTCTAATTTTGGAGTTTGAGGTGCTGTTCTGGAGAGATCTAAAAATTTAGACCTTAATTGAATGTTTGAAGTTATTTAGCTCACTATCTTTATTTTGAAGATATTAAAATTACAGCTAATCTTATCTAGTTCCTAGAAGGCAAATCCCCAAACTGGGCACTTTCAAAACAAATTACAGTCAGATTAATCATAATGGATTCTCTAGAATGTCAAGATTTTTTTTTTTCTAGAAAAGAAGAAAGGATAGAAGTTACTTACTTATGGTGTCCAAATTTGTTTTATCCCCAGCCTTGTGATCAGAGATCATGAGGAGGCAAAGAACAAGAAGAATAAATCTGAGAAATCTGGTGAGCTATAATGGTATTTCCACCTGAAAGGAATGTCTATAAATTTGATGGCTCCACAGAGCCTTGGATCTGCTTATTGGTGAAGTCTTAGGCCTCCATACCAAACTGGAACCCAGAATTTTGAGGCTCTGTTATCGAAATCACAGTCTATACACATTTGAATTCTATCAAGGCATCATTGAAATAATTATTGTGAGTTTACAGCAGCAAGGCTTTTATTCTGGAGTATTCTGTATGTATCAAATATATATCTCCCTTTTTATATTTTCTCATTTGGCACTACTATCTTTGAAAGAACGAAGTCTAAGACGTTATAGACTAGTAGTTGTGAGAATTTCTACTTCGAAGTGCTAAAGTAGAGGAAAAAGCAATTACATTGGTGATCTTTCCTAGAACCCTGTCAGTACTTGAAATAGTTCTGTAAGCCACATACCACTTGTAAACTACATGTTTGTGTGACATCTTCTTTCTCATATACAATGTGTCAAACTGGAAGTTAAAAAAAAAAATCAGGTTTCTAATCTTGGTTCCTACCTAGACATATCATGTGAACCAGGGCAAATCAAATACCCTTTGTCAACCTATTTAAAAGTAGTTTCAAATTATTCATGTTTTGCTTTCCTTTATTTCAGTTACCTGAAGTTAACTATAATTCAAAAATATTAAATAGAACATCCTAGAAACAACTTAAGGTTTTACATTGCACATTATTTTTAGCAGTGTTGTAAACTCCTTCATCATTCCATTCCATTCTGCCTGGAAGTGAATCGTGCCTTTGTTCAACATATACACACTGCAAAGGGTCACTTAGTAGCTGTCTTGGTTATCAGAGTGCAGAATTGCAGTGTTTGGGTTCCAGTAAGCCTTATATAGTAGTAGTCCAGGACTATGTATAATTATTCTATTTCACGGTTAATTGCTGTTAGTTTCTTACTATATCTAATTTATAAATTAAACTTTAGTATAGGTATGTAGAGGAAAAAGCATACTACATTCAGGGTTTGATAACTATCTGCAGTTTCAGCATCCACTTAAGCTGGGGTCTTGGAACGTAGTTCTTTTGCCTAAGGAGTGCTGCTGTCCATACAATCAATAGGCCAAAAATCTCTATCTGATAGCCTCAAGGGAGTTCTGTGAGAATAAAAATAGACATTTAAAAAAATTTAAACACCATATCCAACATGCTAGTACTTTGGAGAAATTGTATGTGCAAAGAATTTCAAGATTGCTGGCAAGAAATGGTGAATTTCATTTGTCATGTCTGCCAGTAAGCAGGTTCTATTTTGGAGGATGTGATAAGATGTAACAATAAACTTGGAACAGAACAGCCCCAGGGAGAAAATTGCATTTTGAATATTCCTTCTGGACGCATCAATGATGAGCAAATATTATTTCAGCGGATACTGACTAAAAGTTTAAAAGTAGTTTGAAAAATATTTAACCATGAAGAAAAATACATTTATTATATTTCTAGGAAAGTTCCAAGGAAATATTGTCAAATCAGAATAGTGCAATTCAGATATAATTTCCTTTTTCTTTGGTGTAGGATGATCATGTCTTTTCTGGGGCTTTTAAGAATAAGGAAGTAGTCATTTGCATCACTGTAGATTGTCTTTACACATATATCACACTTTGCCCTGGTAGGGCCTCAAGAAATGTTAACTAGTTGGAATTTTGTCATATTTTATTAACGTCATTGTGGAAGTAGTCAGGGGAAGAACAGAGCCATTTGGTGATCTGGGGAGGGATGTAAACATAGAGTGCATGGCACATTGCTGTTGACCGATCATAGAATTACCCAGTTGTTATTCTTAAAAGGAAAAAGGAAAGAAGATAATGGACCCTGAAGATTTTACACGTATTATTTTTTAGACTGGCAACTTATAAATCATAATATGTAAAAATTATACCCTTATTAATTTGCAGATTTGTTTTCTTGAAATAGATGAAAGTATTCAATCTTGACTTCCTATTTTGTGTATGTGTGTAATATATGTGTTGTTCCCATGTGGAGAGAGAGACAGAGAGAGAGAGAGACAGAGAGGGAGAGAGAGAAAAAAAAAGATTTAAAAGAGTTTGTAAATTCCTAAGAGCACAATTTATATTTAAAATCATAGAACTTCACTTGGATAGGAAATGAGTGACATTCAAATGTAAAATAATATTTATGGGCCTTCGTTCAGAGTGCTTTATTCGCTGACTTAATTGAATCTGCACAGGAATCCCATGACAGAGAGGTACAAGTATCATCCCTACGCTACGAAGGAAGAAAGAGAACAGAGGGCTGGGGACACAGAGCCAAGGTTCTATCACACACATTCTGACATCTTGTCTTGTGCTTGCAATTATGATCATTTCTTGTTCATTGTTTCCAAGTTAGAGATATGCAATAAATGGAAGTGTACAAACTCATTCAAAGTAGAGGCATACTTTCAGGCCTTCTGGATTAGTGAAAGAAGATGGTGAAAACACTGAACTACTACAGTGAACTATTTGCAGGGCTGGGCAGGGAAGACAGTGAGTGAAATAGGTGTGGACTTTGACGCCTGATGCTGTGACTTATGTGAACTGGGCAGCCCCTGTTGAACTTGTGTTGATTATTATCATGTTGAATGTGGATCAGTTGCTTTGAAAGCTACTTTTAAAGAGAATGTGAAAATCTGACTTTTATTATGAAATACCGAAGTTTTAAACCATTCACTCCAGTCAAAAGAAAATCAAATGAAAATAAAAATCAAGATCAAACAAACCACACTTGTATACTAGGTTTAAATTTGGGCAGCCAGTTTCCAGCCTTCACTTCAAGGCTTTGCTAAATAAATGTCTAAACCATTTTGGTCAATCCAATCGGTACTTAGTGATTGTCGTATTGTGGAGGGTGGAGAAAAGAAGTATAACACATAGTACAGTTCTCACAAAAGAGCTTTGTGTGAGATTCTTTGTATTTTATAATTATTGGCTGCAAGTAAAGGAAATCAATCTGAAGTGTTAAAGGCCAACAGTCATTTTATTAAATAATACAGGGTTTTAACAGGATCTCGGGAAGGGCGAGAGCACTCAGTTGGAGATCTGTAGGGAATGGATGGCTACGGAGCACTCTGCAGAATGCTGCAACTGCTGGTCTGAGACATACCCTCCGCCCTCACCTTTCTCCTCTCCGCGCCAAAGTGTCAGTCCAAGTGTGTTTATACTTTTCAATGTAATTGCAACATTAAAAGTTGTGGGATTAAGGTAAGCCAGCAAAACTCATCTCTGTCCACAAAGAACAGGTTGTAATTATTTACACTTTGGCATACATATTTGTCATGCTATTTTCATAGACTGCTATGGCTGAAAGACACTTCAGAGGCTTATCATCTGAGTGTGTGTATATGTGTTTTAAATGTATTTGTCTCAAATTTTGAGTGATATTCCAAAGTGTCTTGTAGGAAAAATATAGTTAGGACATGTTAAAATTATCAAAGATGGTGCTTAAAATATAGCTAATAGTACTTAGCAAGTGATATAGTCTGGTTAGTTAACTTTAAAGTAATTATGTAACAAAAGTTTAAGGTACTGATAAACTTTTGAAATGATATTGTAGCAAGTCTGAGCTTAGGACTAAATACATGTCAAAATAAAGACTGGCAGAATAAAAAATGAACAAACCTAACATTGTAAATTGCTGTTTTTAATTCTTTTATGCTCTTTAAGAAAATAAACTTTTGAAAATTTCGCGTTTTTGATAACCAAGAAGGAATACAGGATTTCAGGCTATTATTTATTTTTACTTTTCACATGAAACACTTTAAGTTTATTGATAGTATTTATTTTCAAATGGGCTAAATTTAGCACCATATCTTTCTAACACATTTGTTTTTATTTTTATTTTTTTTTATTTTTTTATTTTTTTTTTTTGTGGTGCCGGGGATCGAACTCAGGCCCTTGTGCTTGCAAGGCAAGCACTCTAATCACTGAGCTAAATCCCCAGCCCACATTTGTTTTTAATTACTACAGAAATTATGATTTACTACGTGAGGAGGTAATTTAATTGATGAATGTAACTTACGACTTTAGTAAAGATATTCTCAAGGCAAATTTACAAAATAATTATTTTTCAACATAAACATTCTTTAAGATTAGAGTCTTTATTTTCTACCATGCTATGAATGATTTTTGATGTGATTCAGAATGGAAATAATTTAGTAATCTATATGAGACTCTGTCGACTGGTCGTTAATTGCCATTCTTTTCCAAAGAAACATCTTTGAAGAAATGACATTCGGGAGCCATTATCAAAAGGTGGATAGACTTTAAAATTTATATAATTTTGGGAGAGATTCCAAATGGTAGAAAAGAGGTGGCCAATCACCTTTTCCTGCGTAAGGAAGAAAGAAGACCAGAGAGGGGTAATTGCATTTCACGGTTGATGACCAAGGAAAAGGAGAATACCAGTCTGCTGGGACTCAGCGAAGAAAACACAGGAACCCTAAAAAACAACAAGAAGTGGGATGGCATTGTAGAAAAGGACCATAGCACACTCGTAACCGTGGCTTCAGCAGTCTGGCTGGGCTACCCTCCACGGCAAGGGAAATGCAAACAGGATAGTCTCAGTCAGCTCCTGCCGTGGATGACGGCCTCCCAGCTGCAGGAGAGTCCCACAGTCATCATGGGCTTACACCCCGGTCAGGTGAGCTACCTAGAGTCTGTGTGACAGTTTAGAGAAGGGACTTTTCTCCTCTCCTTCCCAACTCCTGAAGCTGAGGCTACTGAAGCTTAATGCCGTCTTGAGAACAAAATCACTGTCATAATTCATACAAGAGGACACAAGCCTGTACCCATCTCCATGTTTGGGACCCCACGGACTTTTCACCACATTGTCACAGGGGTCTTCAGCCTCACAAACCCAGCTAGACCCAGGGGTGCAGCTGTGACCCTGACACCCGATACCATCCAGGGTCGTGTGCTATGGAAGGCATTTGATTCATCTTGGTTGTGGGGAATATGCCGTCTGCAGTACTTAAGAGATCACGGAGTTTTCCCTCTAACATCTGGAGTCTGTCCTGCTCCACTTGCTACCGTCACTGTCTCCAGCAGTCAGCTGCTTGGCAGTCGGCGACTCTACAGAGCCTGAGGTGCATGATCCAAAGCCTGCTTCTGTTTCATTCGAGCCCAAATGCCCACTGGACTGCACCACCGCTGGGGCTGAGAGTGCATGCTGCATGCAACCCGGTGCTGCTGGGGCTGCCATTGCTGGAGTGCTTGCCAGCAACAGAGCTTGCCTTGGTGGTCCCTGAAGGAGCATCAACCATGCAAACTTGCCCCATGCTCCTGGTTCCATCAATCCTGTTGCTGGTACAGCCACCTCAAATCCTCTGATATGTGCACTACACTCACCTTGGCTGCTAGACTGCTCCCACCCACATGTGGTTCTCAGACAAGGGACAGGCTGTTTGACTCCCTGTTGTATGTACTGCACCCAAAACCATCAATCACGGGTGAAGAAGCTATAGGAAAACAGTGCCCAGCTGCAACCAGATCTAATGTGGCTTACTAAGCCAAAATCCAAAGGCACAGCTTCAGGAGAAAGACTTTTATAGGACAGCTGCTTCACGAAAGTAATAAAGTCAACCAACCCTCTAGATGCCAAATATTGTAGGCATACAAGAAGTATGAAAAAAAAAGGTAACACAACAGCTCCAGAGGAGGGTAATGACTCTCTAACAACAGACCCCAAAGAAAAGTATATTGACAAAGTGTCTGATAAAGAATTCAAGAGAATGATCATAAGGAATTTTAATGAGATATAAGAGAATAAAGACAATTCAACAGAAGTAGGAAAACAGTTCATAACATGAATGAGAAATCAGCGAAGACAGAGATAATAAAAAGGAACCACACAGAAATCCTGAAACTGAGGAACTCAATAAATCAAATAAAAATATAGTGAAGAGCCTCACAGAAGGTCTAGATCAAAAAGAGGAAAGAATTTTTGAACTTGGAAACAAGTCTCATAAAATATTCCAGCAAGACAAAGGAAAAATGAAAAAAGAAAAGAGTAGAAAAATAAGAAAACCTCCAAGACTTATGGGAGATCATTAAACAATAAAAAAAAAAGAAATTCAAATTACAGATGGTAAGAAAAAGGGGAAAGATATAGGAAAACCATCCAAAGAAATAATAGCTTAAAACTTCCCTAATATTGGAAACGATATGGAAACCTAGGCCCTGGTGGGTAAAAGGAACAAAAATAGATTTGATAAAGAGAAGTTCTTTCTGCAGTATATTCTACCCAAAGTGGCAAAGTCCAAGATAAAGAGAGTGTTTTAAAAATAGAAACAGAAAAGAAAAATTGGATTTTAGGGACCCCCCATTAGATAAGCAGCAGTTTTCTCAGCAGAAAACTGAAGGAGTGGAATGACATATTTGAAATTCTGAGGGAAAATAACTGCTAACCAAAATATTATATCTGGCAAAGTTGTCTTTCTGAAACATAATAAGAAATATATTTTCTATAACAAGAAAAAACTGAGGGAATTCATAATCACTACACCGGCCTATAAGAAGTGCCTCAAAAAATCCTACACTGGATGTGAAAAGTTGAAAACTACCACTGGGAAACTATGCAAAATAATAAAACACACAGGTATACAATGACATACAAATGAAAAGGATATACAAGTAAAAAAGAGGAAGGAATCAAACACCATCACTCCAAAAAACTGCCAAGCCAAGCCACAAAAATAATACCAGTATGAAAAGGAACAAAGATTATAAAAAACAATCCAAAACCAAAATTGCAGTAGTAAATTCCTCTCAACATAATCTTGACTGTTAATGAATTAAATTTCCCAATCAAAAGGTACACAATTGTTGAATTAACATAAAAGCAAGATGAAACTACATGCTACCTACAAGAAACGCACTTTAGCAGTAAGGACACCGATAGGCTAAATGCAAATATTTGAAAAATGGCTTTCCACAGAAATGAAAACCAAAAGTGAACAGGAAGAGCTATCCTCAGATAACATAGAATTTAAGTAAAAACTGTAAAAAACAACAAAAAAAAAGAGAGAACGAAGAAGCAAAGAAGTACACTACATATTGATACAATAATTCAATTCAACAAAAGGAAGAAAAATAAAAAAACATATATGACAACAGCACCAGAACACCACTATAAAAAACAAACATTATTATATCTAAAGAGATAAATATACTCCGGTACAATAACGACTGGGAATTTCAACATCACACATTTATCAATGGACAGATTGCCTAGACAAGAAATCAACGAAGAAATACTGGAGTTAATATATACTTGTGAAGATCAAGATAGATTGTTGACTGGATTGATTTGGGAGCCATCCAGGAGATTAGTAAAGCACATTTCTGGGTATATTTGGTTGGTTCATGGAGGCATGACCTTGGGGTCCATATTTGGTCCCTCATCTACTCCTTTCTGGTGCTATTTCCCTGCTCTGCCTCCTGGCCAACACTGAGTAAGCAGCTTTGCTCCACAGTGCCCTTCTGCCATTACATTCTGCTTTGTAAGTGACCATGGATTGAATCCTCTGAAACTACGAGCCAATAAACCTTTCCTCATTTAAGTGATGGGTGTCAGGTATTTTGTCCTATCAATAGGAAAGGTGACTAATATAATAATATAGACCAAATGGTCCTAACACACATTCATGGAAAGTCTCATTCAATAGCCACAGAACTGACATACTTCTCATCAGCACATTGGATAGTCCCTAGAATAAACAGTATGTTAGGCTATAAATCAAATTTCAGTAAATTAAAAAAAAAAAAAAGCAAAACCACGTAGGGCATCTCTTCTGACCACAATGGAATAAAATAAGTTAACAATAAGAGGAATTTTAGAAACTATAAATAACATACACTTGAATTATCATTCACCAATGAAGAAATCAAAAGGAAAATTAAAAATTCTCTTGAAACAACTCTAAACAGAAACATAACATTCCTAACCTGTGGGATACAGCAAAAGCAGCAGAACAATAAGTGTGTACAAAATTGATAAATAGAAGAAACTAAACAGATTCTTTGTTGTCTTTTACCCAGCAGAGATAAGACTTCTATAAACCATTAATCTTTTCACAAAAATCACGAAATAACGGCCTCATATTCAAATAAAAAAAAAAGCAGTGCTAAAAAAACCAAGATATGTCATGTACAGGTACAAATCCCCTATGATGAATGTTATCACTATATACATCTAAAATGTACCATTAAAATAAAATTTAAAAAAAAAAAAAAACCTCCACAAAAACCAAGTGAGTACTGACAAAAAGAATTGAAAGCAAATATCTGTCCTTCTACCAATGGATAAGAATTCAGATTATAGGACCAGGTTCAAACATACCAGTGGGTTCCAGTTTGGAAATAAGCAACAAGGACACAGCAAAGCCTCCTCATCTGGGTACAGCAAGTGAGAAGTTGAAGAAGAGTTCCATTCCCTTCGGAGTAATAGCATCAAACTTTGAAAGACAAAATCCGCTGATAAATAAAGATGTGAATATATTCAGGCTATTGCAATAGGCCATACATTCACTTACTGGAAGCACCTTGACAAGAAGAAAGGGGGCTGGGATCCAGGCGAGTAGAAAAGGACACATCTCAGAATATTGGTGAGGAAGGATGCAGATGCGTGAGGTCTCATAAAATATGAGGACAGGATGATCTCTTGCTCCTGTCTTGGAGCACAAAGTGGTAGGGGAATTCCGTAACCATCACTGTTTTCTAGGTGCACAAAGCTCACATATATTTTAACACTGTCAGAAGAAATTCCTGTCCAAAATCATAAAGATTGTAATGATTTACTGTAATGCAATCTTCAGACTCTTACCTGATATCATTTGAGAAGCCTTCAAATTCTATTCCTGCTTATATACCGTGACCTTCAAATTTCTTACCTATTCCCAAAGTAAGATTCAAAGTAAAAGGAAATCTTAGAGATTATTTAGTACAGTGAAAAGACCACTTGTTCTTGGGGTACATACAGGCTCCTCACTGGCCAGTGAGGAATCAAAGTTTGATGCTTTTCATTAGAGAATTAAAATTAGAGACCACTACTGATGTCATCGTTCTCTTTTTGTTCCTGTCTCCTCTTTGGTAAGTTTCACTGTGCACAGAGAGGCGGGGTCCGCGGGGACACCTGCCAAAGCTAGGCCGTTCGGGTTCCCTATTCCGGGAACTTGGAAACAAGACACATTGGTTCCAAAACCTGGTGGGCATCAGGGATTTATGTTAGTTTGTTTTAGGCATTTGCAAGGTGGTAAATAGAACAAAAAAGTGGCTGCTGCAAGGAGGAGAAAAGAGCAGAGAGAAGCAGAGATAAGAGAAAACTCAGGGAGTGAGAGTGTTTCAGGTTGTGCATGTGAGAGAGACAGAAAAAGAAAGAAAGACAAATACTTATGCTATCTGTGGGGTTCTACACTAAATAAATCATGAATAATAGAGATGACCTTTGTGTTCCCTTTCTTATCCCTGTCATCTAACAAATTATGATATTTACTCATTAAAAGCAACTATCAAATCTGAAGATTCTAAATATTTTTCTTACTTGTTTATAATTAGTCACTTCACTAGAATTTGTTACAATAAGGCATAGACTTGGCTTTCCTTATACATGACTGTATCTCCAAGAATGTAATACATGCTTCTTGAACGAATGGCTGAATAAATGGATGAAGACAGGGCAGGCAAGACTGACTCAATGATTACCTAAATGACATATAGCAAGCCAGTGCTACAGCTAAATCTAGGACCAGGTTTCCTGATTTATGGTCCTATACCCTCTCTGCTATATTACATACTGCTTCAGCTTTGGGGACATGTACGCACACACACACATCCACCCACCCACCCACCCCAGGTAAGTAACAAATATTATACAAGTTTCCTTTATAATGGAAGTCTGAAATACTACATTCAAGGCTGCTTACCACATTATTTAAATCTTTCAAAAATTAAAACAATAGGCGTATCTAGAATAAAGAGAAACAAGAGTCTTTTAGGGCTGCAGAGTGTTATATATAGGAATAAATCAGAAGATCCAAATAGAGCAGAGTGGTGTCTAATTACTTGATGGGTATCTCAGAATGCTGACAAAACAGAAAGAATGGAAAGAAGTCTGCCTTATACATGAAAAAGGAGAGAAGAACATCACTTACACGCTAAAGCAAGTACTCCCGCAAAGCCCTTTAGCTCTTAGAAATTTCTCAGCACAAATACACAGTAAATATGAATATTCATACTGAAATTGAACATTACCATTGCACTATGGAAAATGACAGGTTAAATATAATTTCTGGTACAAAGGCCTTAATTTCCATGTTGAATTTGATCAAATTGTGTTTAATCTGCAAAGCCTTCTTACTGTCTGTACTGTTTCACAAAATAAAAGACCATGACTGTGAGTCTAGTATATAGAGGATAAAGCAAACTAGGCTTAACACCAAAATAATTTTCCGGGGAGAAAACCTACAGAATTGTGAAATAATCCCTAACTGAAGTAATTATGCTTAATTTTCAATTTAATAATGTTCGCTCTTAATATCTTAAGAACTTTTTAGTTCTCTGAACATTTTTCAAAGACTTCGAAACATGGTCTTATTCGGACCAATGATTTCTAATCAGAACTTTTACATTTCTACCAATGCCAAAAATAAAACGATTTAATAGGAAAATGATGAAACAGAACATTGGTCTAAAAATCATTTCTCCTTTCCCAACACTGAAGCTCACTGATCTATTGGGAAGCCAGTGGTTAAGCGGAGGAAGACATTTCTTTGATTTAAAACGTTTCATCTTATTTAGTATTTTAAAAATGCTATCCAATTTTATTATTTATTTTAAATGACAAAATTAGAAAGATATATATATGCTACAATTAAATAAGTAGGATTGCTAATTATTTGCACATTATTTTCACTGTATATCTTAGGAAAGGGTTCTAAAATAATGTAGAAGTGTCTTCATAGATAATTTTTAAAGAATTTATGATAACCATTTAAAAATATTTTAATTTTACTAAGTCTTTGTTTTGTCAAATATTAAATTTTGTCAAACAGCTTTTCAGAAGCTATAATACTTGAACATTCTAAGACATTTATATTAGCTAGTATTCCTTTTTCAATTAATCATGCTAAAATATTTATTATAAAGCTAAAATAAAATAATATATAATGTGAGTAATGTAGAATAAAATTTTGTGTGTAGAACATGATGGGCAAGAGGACAGCTACCTATTTATTCAAGACTTGTCAGATTTTGGACATATTGTTTTTGATTCTTATATACTTGTATGTTTAGTGGAATTTCTAAAAGTAAATATTCACTTGCTGATATTTGTTAGGTGTGGAATATGTACTAGTCAAGGTTCTATCTTCTTGCTATGTGTCAGCAAACATCCATGACACTTCCCAATGACTCTGCCTCTCTATATTCATGTTCTTATGTGGTCCCTTCCCACACTGTGTCAGTGTTTGTTTTTGTTACCAGCAAAATACACAGATTGCAACTGTGTAACTTGCAAGCCTAGTCATAAAACACAGTCTTAGTTCAGGAGGATATATCAAATTACTGTCCCAGAGACTTAAGAAAAACATTTATTTCTCACAGTTCCGGAGTCTAGAAAATCCATAGTCAAGTTGCTGGTAGTTAGGGTTCACAGTGAGGGCCCAATTCCTGCTTTGCTCTGGGCTCTCCTTCATAAGGGCACAAACTCTGTTTGCGATGGCTCCACCCTCATGACTTATTTGCCTTCCAAAGACCTAATTCCAATTCGCTAATATTGCATGGTCATGTTGAGATTTAGGATTTCAATATACGAATTTCAAAGGAACACAAACATTCAGTTCCCAACAAACATTATCACTTCTGCCTTGTCTCCCTTGGTTGATTGTTCAAGTTAAAGACAGTAGTCACATAAAAAGGATACTCAAGCAATCTAGTGCGATGGTCCACATACTAAAAATCTGAGACCTGCAAACAATCAGCACAGATTTACCAGCTTTGCAAATGAGATATTATAGAGTTATACTTTCCAACCCCAGTTAAGACTTCAGATTATTGTAGTACCAGCCAGTGTGACCACAGCCTTCTAAAGGAGACCCCAAGTCACAATTAACCATTTAAGCGCTTTTCAAATTCAGCATCCACAGAAACTGCCAGAAGAAATGCTTTGATGTTGCTTTAAACCTTTAAGCCATAAAATAATATTTATACAGCAAAAAATGATTAATAAAGCCTATTTTTATGGTGTGGGGAAAA
This sequence comes from Hystrix cristata, assembly GCA_004026905.1. NCBI lineage: Eukaryota > Metazoa > Chordata > Mammalia > Rodentia > Hystricidae > Hystrix > Hystrix cristata. The sequence goes on from PVJO010011041.1 coordinate 56,676, forward strand.
TTTAACATGTAGTAAATGATTACATGTTTTGAAAGGTAACAAAGCTCTGTACACCAGAAAGACTGAAGGATGCCACCTTTGTTTTAACATCCAGGAAAACATTAGTGGTTTCTTAAATTATACAGCATTACCATTTAAAAATGGTGTTTTTCACTGTTTAGCTACTGTGAACAATTATCGAATGTGAGTTTAACCCCTATTTTGGTATTATTAATTCTTTTTTTTGGATAATATTAAGACCTTAACTGCCTATATGTTTGAAAGTACTGAAATAAATCTCTTTAGTAGTCTAAGAAATGGGTGAAAGGAAGCTGAGAACGATATCGCTTCCTATAAGATTTGAGATCGATTGTAGCAAGACTATGAGTAGAATGTTAAGATTTCATTTTTACTCATTTTCTGTGGGAAGAAATGTGCTGGGAGAAAATTGATTGGAAAAAAAGGAGACTTTCCTAATCAACCATGTACTTTTCCCTTTTCAGCAAGAGTATAGAGAAAATACTCAAATGGGGCCTGAACGTTCGTACCAACAGTAGACATTGATTATTGCTTATTAACAAAATGAAGTCTGAAAAATTTCTGTCTTCCCTTAAAAATAAGCTGCATATCTGTAAGGAAGAAGAACGTGTAATATCTGTACATCTGATGTTTAAAAATGCCTTTTTTCTAGAAACTACCTTGGTCTATTTTTTAATGTTTAAATAAATGAGAAGACACTCCTCAGTGTCAAATGAGTAAAAAAAATGTGTCAAAATGCCTGGTGGAAAGTGGAAAGGACGAAATTTCTCCTCTAACTCCACTTGGAATAGGCACCTGGTCTAGATATTAGGTTCCAATAATAGTACAAGTGTTCCCTCCAACATGTCTATTCATCCCCCTGTGTGCCGGGCCTATGTGTAAAGAATCCCGCTTTAGACAGCTGACAGGAGAGAGGCAGAGAGAAACAGCTGGTAATAATGGTGATCACTTAGTGTTACGGCTTCTGTCTAGGTGTCCCCCCACAACCTCGTCTAGTCAATGGGAGGGAGCTTTTCAGAGGTGGCTGGATCTACAGTGTGAGGTTCTGGGATCAAAGGTGTGTGATTACTAAATCAGTCAACCGATTGGTTTGGCATAGTTCTGGCTAGGATTACGGGCGTGAGTGCTACGCCAGCTCTAGGGTTGGTAGCTTGCATAAAATGCATTAGAAAATAGGCCAACGTGCTCTTGCCTGCCTGCTCACAATGGAGTATTTCTCCTCTCTGTTGCCCCTCTGCTGTGCCACTCTGCCTTACACCAGCTGACTGTGAACTGAAACCTCTACAAACCATGAGCCAAATAAATAAACCTTTCCTCCTTTAACTTTGGGTGTTGGTTAGTTTGTCTCAGCAACGAGAAAAGTAACTAATACATTTAACTTTTTATTTAATCATTAATGGAGAATTAAAGTCCTCCAAGTTGTCTCTGTTTCATTGCATATATTTAATTTTTGTCTCAGTGAAAGAAACAAAATTTAACAGAAGTAATTGTTTGCCTCGGAGCTAGAAGGTTATGCAACACTTCGCTTCATTGGACTTTTCTTTAAATGACAAATATTTCATTAGTGATTCATGTAAACTATTTTGAGTAGAATATGAATTTATATTTTTCTGTATACCTACTTAGAAGAGAAGCAGGAATGGTATTGCTGGAGCCGAGCGGAGGAAAAGCTATTTCTCTAGATGCTTTAGGACAGCCAGGGCTTCATCAGGAAAGTGAACACTGCATGTTGGAACGGAGGTGGAGAAGGTCTTCAGTTTGAGGAAAGTAAGCAGAAGAAAGTCGAGCTGTAGAAAAGTAAACCATAGCAAGTTAGAAGCTATATCCAAGACTCACATAGTAGAAACTAATATAAAAGATGTTAAAACGTTGGGGCAGAAATTTGTATCAAATCTTGTCTTTGGACCCCCAAATGTCCAAGAGAAGGACTATACTTTCTAAATCTGTCACTTTCCATTCAAGCTTTGAATAGGCAGAATATAAAGACTCAAAATCAAAGATATTCTAGAAGTAGTTTTACACTAGTTTAGGCAGAAACGAATGGACTATCTATGGAATTGAAATAAGTTTTCTACTTGCCCTTTGGGAATTTCCTCACAAATCTGAGAAATGAAAAGATAAGCCAGGAGACAGGGCCTTAAAATTGGAAACTACCCAAATCTAGGTTACACTGTGGGTTAATATGTCTATCAAAGCAAATTTTCTCCAAGTGTGTGGTTTCAAAACTGGTTGTAAAAGCCTTTGTTAATGACCTAGTAACTGGTTTAATAGCTTCTCAGTCAAGTGGGAAGGGTTGCAGCTGACATGTCAGTAATGTGTGAAGAATGTCCAAAGTCCCCACCTCCACCACCAGTGTATCTAGAGTGTCATTAAGCGTTCCTGCTTACAGTTTGCCTTACTTAACAATGAAATTTTATTTACTGTAGCCATAAAACTTGTCTCTCACCATCTAAGGAAGTCTCTATTCAGGCTTTCTGTGAGAGGAGTGTTTATAGAACACTTGATGAGTAAATGGTTCTATTCTCTTTTCTGTGCAGCTTCTTCACTAAATAATGGAACCATTTCTTTCAGTTTTCTCTGCCTCCTTCCCATGAAGAAATGTTCCAAACCCCAGAGGGAAAATAATCTTTAAAAAGCCTTTGTCCATATATATATATATATATGTGAGAAAAATAAATGAGCATATGACTATGAACATAAGACTATATGTAAATATATATTTACTTATATATTTATATATATTTACTTAATAGTCATATGCTTATATTTACTTAATAGTCATATGTTCATTTATTTTTCTCACAAATATTTATTGAGTGACTTTTATGTAGCAGACACAATTCTAGGCGCTGGGTGTATAAGGCAAAATCTATGACATTATAGATGATGTATTCTAAGAGTTAAACAGAATGTATGTGTGTACACATACATACTAACATATGTATGTGTATGTGTATGAATACATTCCCTCATAAAAGCACATCTACTAGTGTGTTTTATGCTGCTCTGAGAAAATTCCTGAGACTGAATGTCTGAAATTTATTTCTTATAATTCTGGAGTCTGGAAAGACCAAGGTCTAGGATTCCACATCTGACAAAGGCCTCCTTGTTGTGGAGTAACAGGATAGAAGTTATCACATGGCAAGAAGGCACCTGAGAGAGCACAGGAGAGAGGAGAAGCTATCTCTTAAATAAGAGCATTAATTCATTTATGAAAGCAGAGGCCTCATGGCCTAGTCACCCCTTCAGGGTCCCATTTCTGACACTGTTGCACTGGGGATTAAGTTTCCCGCACATGAGTATCGGTGGCCACATTCAAACCGCAGCACCCGTATCGTGAGTAGTGGGTTAAGTTTTATGGGAAAAAGTTTTAAAAATCAGAATAAGTAGTGACAGAGGTGGTATCATGGGAAGAATGTTTTATTTTATTTTATTTAGGCTGGCCAGGGAAAGTTGAGCAAGGATCTGAAGGAAAGGAGAAAACTGGGAAGAGATCTGGTAGAAGAAACTTCTAGACAGAGGAAAGACCTTGAAGTGGGAGTATGTTGGTGTATTTCAGCAACAGCAAGGAGTCCAGTGTGACTGGGCAGTGAACAGAGGAGAAAATAATTGCAGACAAGGTAAGAGAGGGAAGTGTGGAGGGAGTGAATCTTGTACGACATCATGGTTATTTAAGACTCTGACTGGAGTTTCCACTAAGTGAAGTGGGAGAGTTCTGGGCAGAGGAGTCTATAATCTGAATTGCATTTTAGAAGATTCTTCTGGCTACTATGAAGACAGTTTGTGTGTATCAGTGTGTGTTGATGTGTATGTATGCTCGCATGTGTGTGTGTGTGTGTGTGTGTGTGTGTGTGTGTGTAAGGGGACTCTGGGGAAGAATTGTAATCAGGAGAACAGATGTAGTTATGCAAAGGTAGGATGGTGAACTCAGACTATAAGAGGGGAGAAGAGGTCATTGGTTCTAGATACACTTGGAGGCCCAGCTGATAGTGGCTATTGGGTCATAAACTTGGGTAAGAAGATTATTCTAGAATATTTATCCCAAGCAACACTTAACTTTTTGTGAATGAGTTGGAGAATACTGAGTACTTACTGTAGGCCAGACATACAGTACTATGAAGCCAGTAACTGGCAGAGCCAGAATTGAAATCACACATACCAGACACTTCTTCTCTGTAGACACTATGTATTCTTATCTTTCTAATTACATAAGAGGTGATGCTCGTAACTATGTGGACTATTTCGTTAGTATAGGTTATGTATCAGTTGGTGTTTAGGTAAGAATAAGATGTCATATGCAAGTACAACACTTGAGAGTTAATAAAGTGTGGCAAGAGTAAAGGGAACTGTAACAACAGTTAGTACCCTGGTTCTTGAGGATTCGAGGGGAAGGAGTGATTACAAGATGCTGTAGTGGGCTGTAACACTAGCTTTAGAAGAAGGGTGCTCAACAGAGCTCTCACCAGGACCTCAGCTAGAAGACACTAGGATCCTAAAAACCTCAATTTAAAGAGAAAAGACCTGGGGGTATAACCTCCCTAATTTCCTACTCTTCAGCCCTTTATTCTCATTTAGGCATTGCCCTAACAGAGGCCACAGGGAAGGAAAGCCCAGCTGACACAATCCACTAAAGGCAGTCTTCCATGAGTAATAGGAAGGAGATATATGGGGCAGAGGGATAAAGGGTGGTAGAATTCAGTATGCAGATAAAGTTGGAGATGGAAAGTGTGCAGAGAAGGACAACAGAATGGAAAAAAATAAAACATCTTCGATCACTAATGAGATTCCTGTCACTACATTATACTTGGAACCATCAACTTCAGGTTAAAAAGAAAAAAAAAC
>PVJO010011042.1:0-61517 GCA_004026905.1 Hystrix cristata
AAAAAATCTCATAAAACATTTTAAAGATATTTTCTCTACAAATATATATTCAATATGCATAATCATCACAATGGTGTGACTATCCTCCACCACCACCAACTTCCTGTGTTGAAATTTAATCCCCACTCCAGTGGTATTAAGAGGTGAAGCCTTCGAGGAAGTGACTAAGCCATGGGGCCCTGGAGAATGGATTAGTGCCTTATGAGAGGCCTGGAGAGAACCAACACAGCCCTTTGCTGCTCTTCTGCCTTCTGCTGCATGAGGATATAGGAACAAGGCACCATGTTGAAAGCAGCCCTCCTGGGATACCAACTTCCTGGTGCCTTGATCTTGGATCTCCCACCCTCCAGAACTATGAGAAATGTATTCTGGTCCTTATAAATTACCCCGTCTCAGGTATTTTGCTAGAGTAGCAGAAACAGACTAAGATAATTATTAGCTCAACAGTTGTTTATCTGTGGCTTGCTATATGCCAGTCACTGTGCTAATTATTGAGAATGTAAAATTATATATGTGCTCATACATAAGCATTTTATACATATATATGTACAGTCTACAAATGGATACACTGTGAGGTTAAACTAAAATTATTAGCCATCTAATCTTGACATCGAATAAATTAACAACTGACAGTAGAAAAATATTTATTCCTATTATTGTCTAGCTCATGATTCTCAATCAAAGATATTCACCTAAAGCATCTTGGAAGTTTTTTAAGAATACAAACACCAGGGCAGCACCTCAGATCCCCAAAATAAGAATTTCACAGAACGTGTCTTTTGAAAATGCTCCTAGATCCCTGTGAAGAGGTCCCCTCACTTAGAGCCACTGATCAAGATGTTATGAGCACTGGTTGAATAGCTGAGATTACCTACTTTACTGGCTAAAAAACAAATTTTTTCAGCATTTTTATGTAATTGACATTAAATTTGGCCACATTTATTAAGTAGGTGCTGTGTAGTTGACAGGTGGGTGGGAGGCTTTCACTCAAAAGGGAATCTAAAGCTTGACATATAACATGACAAAGCTGACTAGGCCAAAGAGGGCAAGAATCCCAGGCAGGACTTGGGGAGATAATACAGGACACTACACCAAACACTTATGTAGATGCTCCAGAAGTAAAGCCCAGGTCAGAGAGCAGCATGGGGAACTAGAAACTATGTCCAAACCTTACTCACTAGAAAGAGGGCCGATACTCAACCATTGATTCAAGTTCCAACTGGGGTCAGCCCAATCAGTGCAGGTTGACTAGGCAAAGCAGAACCAATATTCTCCACACTAAAAACTGAGGCAGAAGGAGATGTAGCTCAGTGGTAGAGCACGTGCTTAGCATGCAAGAGATAGTAATAAGAGTTTGGAAAATGCTGTGTCAGAGAAACCCGTTCCTATAAAGAGATCTATTTTCAACAAGAAAAGTGTAAATGAAAGTGAATGTTTAAATGCTTACTCTGGGGACATTGAAAGTGCTTTAAATAAGTGAGCCCATTACTACTATTAGATACTCTGTCTGTTATTATTATTATTATTATTATTATTATTATTATTATTATTAGAACTCTGCAGGTTAGGGGAACTTGGTCTTAAGCAACTCCAGAAAGATGGATTTAAAACCTGTTTTCATCAACAGGATCTTTTGTAATTCTGCTCTGGTGCCCTGCCCCTGACTCTTGGACACTTGGGCTGAAGGGAACCAAGGAGAAATGTCCTCCTTAAAAATAACCACAGCAGTGATTATTAGCAGAGGACTCTAAAGCAATGTTGTCGAGTAAAAATATGTCAGCCACAATTATACACCACATACAAATTTTTAAAAATTTGAAAGCCAAACACAATAAGCAAATGGTAAAATTAATCTTAATATATTTTACATAGCCCACTATATCTAAATATTATTACCTTACTGTGTCCACATGAAAAAATTATTGAAGAAACAGTTACATTCTTTTTTCCATGTTAAGTCTTTGAAACGCAGAGTGCATTTCATACGACACATCGCAATTTGGGTGCTCAGTAGCTATCTGTGACTGGCAGCCTCTGTCACCCACAGCACCACTCCTGAGGAAGGCGAACGTTAGCTGCAGGGTCAGGATCAATAAGTGAAATCATTTCTCAGCGCTATCTTTGGAAGACATAAATTTTTTCCACTCTTTTCTTAAAAAATGACTATTCTTTACAAAATTTCTTCTTCAACCTGCATAAGCTACATGTTTGTTTTTCTCAGCCATCTTTCATACTCTGTCGTGACAGACAAACACTCAGCATCCAACTGTAGGTGGTAACGGGCGAGTGCAGAGACAATGTGGAGGACCTGTACCTATTTTAATCATGCCTACCGTTTTATCCTGTCGCCCTTCCTTTTTTCTTAACTGCTATTACACCTCATTAAGGAAATCATATTCCAAAAAAATTTCCTAGAATCTTTCTGTATTGGCCTTTTTACTCGCAGGGGAGTGGGCCTCTCAGAGAAGGCAGACTGTAATTCCTAAACCTCAAGCTTCAACAAGGAGTGGCCAGTCTGACAGCTACTCCCATGTATGAACTTGCCTAATAGTTTTTAAACCCTGACACATAATTTGGGTGACTAATAGCCCCTGGGATAGGGCAAACAGTTGGTTCCTTCTGACCCCACCTAAATTCTCAAGTGGGCCCGAAAAACAGGCTGTAGGGAAGCCTGTGCTGGTTGTTCATAGTTCACTGGGGTCTTTAGAGCTGCAGCTAGGTCCATGGACAAGTCTCCCGCACTGGTTGGCCTGGTAATAGAGGCCTCAGAAGACAGCTACCAGGAAGTTTGATGTTCAAGTTCACTGGAGAAAGAAGAAAGCTCAGCCTCTGGCAAGTGTCTTAGCCAGGGAGAGATGCAAGGATCAGGACTTTGAGAGGAATGGGAAAAGAAAGAGGAATCGATAAATACAAAGAGGAGTGGGAGTAGGTGAGGAGGCTCAGTCGGTTGGGGAGACAAGAAGCAATCACCATGAGACATCAGGATTTCTACCCCAGAAAATACGGAAAGAGGCTGTGGAGCCCCCTTCTTGCCATTCTTCCAGTTGCCTTTACTAATTTCAACTTCCTGTGCACTGTCCTTTCTTGTTGAAGTCTTCAAAATGCTAAGAATGGGAAAGCCTGAGACTAGCTGGGGAGGGGGAAAGGGAAATCGGTTATGCCTTGTCCCATTTTTCTCCAAAACAATGCTAGGTGGCACTGAGGGATCAGCAATTTGACATTCTCTTCCTGCACCCGGGGCCTGTACTTCCTTCACTCCCTGCCCCACTGTAGTTCTCAAGACTTTAATTATAGGGAGGGTGAAGATGTTTCATCTGTCTGAAAAACAAGTCAGGCATTTTTCCCCTGCTCCTTTTAAATCCTGGGATTTTCCATCATTAGCCCTCAAATGAATTCTTAAATTATTTCTTGCTATTCCCGGTCTAGGTGATTCTAGACACACACACACACACACACACACACACACACACACACACACACACAGAGAACAGATTCAGGTTGAAGTAAGCAGCGGGCAGTGCCTTATTGACAGCAGCAATTTCAGAATCTTTTGTTCAAAGAGGAAGAACTTCCTGGGGTTTTTCAAGTGATAAGCAGACAAGAAGCCAAGGGAAGCAGATCTCAGTGGTGACTCAGAGCCTGGATGGCCCAGACCTGAGCTGTCCTCCGAGGTGGGGCTGTTCCCCTCCATCTGTCATTTCGGTAGCTTGGAGGTCCGAGGGACTGTCATCCAGCAGGCTGCGCGGGACAGTGGGTGGCGTGAAAAGAGAGCTCACTGCTGCAAGGAAACTCAGAGGCTCTTTTTCCTGTGATGAAATCATTCTGTCTTTTACCTCTCAGAGATATGAGTAGGCAGGGGCCTGATAATTTTTAGACAATGCCTTTGGCCTTTTGAACTGTGCATCTAAGGAGATCACTGACACAGTCATTAGATTTGCAATTTTGAAAAGTCCCGTGCATGAGATTCCCTTTGATCCAAAGTTTATAGCAATTTTTTTTTTTAGTTTATAGCAATTTTTAAAAATGGGCCATCCACTGATGATAAATTTTTTAAATGAAGTTATACAACGTATATTACTCCACCATAAAAGGTGTGAAGCACTGATACATCCAACAACAGGGACACAGCTTGAAAACATTATACCCAGTGAAAGAAGCCACAAAAGGCCATATATTGCATAATTTCATGAGATGTTCAAATTGGCAAATCCATAGAGATTGAAGGCAGATGAGTGGTTAACAAGGACTGAGATGAGAGAGAAATAATCAGTCTCTGCTAACAGGTACAGGGCTTTCTTTTGGAGGGATGAAAGCATTGTGGAACTAGATAGTAGTAACAGTTGCACAACACTGAGAATGGACGAAACATTACTTCTGTCAAATTTTACGTGAATTTTTTTAAAGCCTGAGTACTAAGGGACGGGGAGGACATTCTAACTTTTGTCTTTAGCACAAGCCTTCATTCTTGAACTCAACCTTAATTTCTGTGCTTCTTAAAAGCTTCCCAGAGTTAATCAACCACCAATTTTTCCCAATCAACCACATAAGGGAAATACTTGGTTAGGTAGGCCAATGCCCAACAGTCACATGTACATTGACCTTGGTTGGTATTAACTATCGAAGGCTGCTGTCTCGATGCCTGCCCATGAAGGCTTCTCACAAAGGCAGCAGAAAGCAGCCCGGCAGAGATGTTCTTCAAACCAGGGAAATGTAAGATTCATTTCGTGCTGGGAATTCTCCCTCACTGCACAGAGTGGCTCAAGGGTCTGGGACATTCATGGCACAGCTTCTTTGGTTAACATGGAGATGGAGATGCTGACATATGCATAAACTTTTTAGGATAGAAACATAGCACCTGTTAGTTATTCATCTGTTATTTGTGCTCTTTAAAACTTCAATTTGTTATTTGTACTTTTTAAAACCATTTAAACGCTCTAATCCTGTATGTATGGCTTTTATAATACATAAACATATTGCTATATTCACATTTGCAAAAAATAGATAACACACAAATATAAAAAGCACCATTTAAGTTACTTGAGTCTCTCAACTGGGTCTCATCAGAAAACAATTGGCTGAATCCAAACTGAAGACATTTTGCCAAGCAGTTCTCAGCTGGGCCCTACAAAAATGTCAGTGACTGAAGAACCACAGCAACAAAGTGCAGAGCAAAGGAAGCTCAGAGAACACAACAAAAACTGAGGTGCATGAGTCTTCACTGGATCCTGGATCTGAAATTTCCTTCAATTCTATAAAGGATATTTTTGGGCTAGTTGAGAAATTTCAAAATGGACTGTATATTGGGTGGTGGTATTCAATCAGCAAACAGTGTTAAAATTCCTGTACATGATAATTACAAGAGTGCTGCTGGAGATAGCTATCCAACAGAAAGAAGGCTCGTCCAAACATTACCATGTGTCCTTATCCACTTTATTCATCAGATCTGCCACCATGTGACTTCTGGCTCGTCTCCAAAGTCAAAATAACTATGAAAGGTCAATGTTTTGAATGAATTCAGTACATAAAGGCAACCATGATAGCACAACTAAAGACACAAAGTAAGAACTCTAGAACCACTTCAGAAAATAGCAAGAATGATGGAATAAATGTGTTTGAAGCAAAGGAGAGTGTTTTGAGGAGGACCAATGGGAATATGTCTTATACTATAATAAATTGTTTTAAATTTAAATATTCACCGTATTCTTAAATCACACCATAGATATGCTAAAGAGATGAAGTGGCATATCTACAACTAATGTGCATGTGTGTGTGCACACGCGCGTCCATGTGTGTGTAGATAAAGCAAATGTGAGCTTTACATTTTTACCTAGTAACTGTCCCTACAAAAAAAGCAGAAAAGGAAATTCTGAGTTTATTACTATTACTACAGCAAAAAAAAAAAAAGTCAAAAGCAGTGGTGTGAAGTTTCAGTTCTGAACCACCAAGCAGAAGTTTTAGCAGAACGTTCTTTACCCTTAATTTAATCACAAAACCAACCTTTCCAACAATCAGGGATTGCTCCTGTCTGCCTGTCTGCCTGCCCAGGGATGCCACCAAGGCAATCTGGGCCCAGGCAAAGGCAAATCATTTGGAGAGATAGTTTTTTCTACTAGAGTTATATTTTATGAGGTCTACCAGATCTCCATTCCTCCCACCTTATTAATCTTTCATTTACATACAACATGCTCTACTACTACACATGCCTGTAGTGTTTCACAGGGTTCCTTTGACCTGCATAAATCTAAACCTCCTATAATAATTTGTCTCAGCCATAATAGAGTTATCTGGCTTATGGAACAACCAGTGAGAAACTTTCAACACTGAGTCAACCTTACCTTGAATCACTGCCTGCCATTTTTGTGTTCTGTCCTTTTGACAAATTACTTAACTTTTTCTATCCTCAGTTTCTTCATCTCTAAAATGGAGTGTCAATAGTCATACTCACTTCAGAGGGCTATTTGGAGAGTTAATGAGATTTTGCATGCACAGTGCCCAGAACATAGAAAGCACATTATAAATCAGAGTTCAATTACTTTTTTAAATATCTTATTTTGAAGGAATCTGGCTGTTATGTATGAAAATCAAAGATCATTTTCAGAAGTCACCTTAATCAAAGAAAAGGGATTATTTAGTGAGAGATTTAATTTTTCCCGAATGATTCATTATGAACAAAATCATTGAAAAATGATACTTTTTAAGAGCAAACTTATTACACAATGACACTTCCAAGGTTTATTATTCCTAGTATTTAACTACTTATCTTTTCAATTTTCACACAAAGCTAATCATTAATATTATCGTATTCTAGAAGTAATTATTTTAAAAGCTTTTGCTGTAAGAGCTGAAGCCTCTCTGGCTATTTCTGGTACCAAAGAAGGTAAAAGTGTTTATTTTTTTTTTAGGACTGACATAAAAGAGATTGATTTTTGATGCCAAGAAATCACTTAACATTCATGTGACTTCAACTTCAAGGCATCTTGGAATATGTTTATCCTTAATCAAAATTCTTCTAGAGGCAAAATGCCAACTTGTTCACCTCACTCCTACTTTCCCTCAGAAATCAGGAAGAAGGTTGGATTCAAGGTCACGACCCAGTGCTCATCAGGGGCCCAGGCCAATACTTTGGGATGTCATCCACTCCCTGCCCAGGATCTGGTGGACAGTGGTGGTCCAGTTCTTCTCTGCACATCTTGCCTAAAGGATATAGATCTAGCTTCCCAGAAGAGAAACTGAGGTGCAGAAATTGAAAGACAGTCTCCAAATTTGGGCCCTAGAGTCCATCATTCATCACGTGACATAAGAAATTTCTTCAAAGGATCTCTACACTTTCAAAACAGCCTCTTTACCAAATTTCACCTTGAGGGGAATGGTATTTTTTACAATCAGCACTCTAAATTCAGCACATGTGGTGAAAAAGAATTTTTTCTATTTTTAAACTGTTACCTAGTAAACATTTATTTAGTGGAAATTTTTTCTACTGTGATCTCGCAAAGTACTAGGCACTATTTTAAGCACTGTACAAATATTAACTAATACAATCTTTAAAATAAGCTTATATTATTATCCCCATTTGGAGATGAAGAAACGGAGGCCAAGGAGTTAAGAAACTTGCCAGAGGTCATAAAAAGATGCCAAAAAGTTTTTGCCAGGCAAATTGCAGAATAATACATAGTATGATCCCATTTCTATTAGAAAAATAATGAAGTGTGTGTGTGTGTGTGTGTGTGTGTGTGGTAAAGGTGTAGAAGAGGGTTCATACAAATACATATTAGTCACTGTCACTGATTATTTCTGGAGGGGTAATGGTGAAGTTGGAGAAGTTCACAGAGCTTTCAGACTTTGTTCTTTTTACTCAACATTTGAATATTTCTAACGAGGATGTTTTAGGCATTACATGCTTAATTTTTTACTTTATAAAACTCAAAGGTCTGGTTCTAACAGAACAACCACAGAAATGAACTTGCCCTTCCCCTGGAGGCATATAGAGCTCTATTTGTGATTCATTGTTTCAATAACCTTCGTAAAGTGTGCAAATAAGTATTCGTTGCACACCTCCCAGGCATTGTGCTAGGAGCTACCTGTCTATATTCTATCTCATTGAGTCCTCACAAAATTCCCATACTGCCTATATAAATTACAACTTATTTCAGATTTCCAAAAGAGTATTTTGGGAGTATGTGGGTTATAAAAATGAAATAATTTATGTAGTAAGTTATGTAGCACTTTCTTCTTTTGCATTTGTTACCATTTCTTCTTCTTAATACTGTGGTGAGGTGGGAGATGCCATTAATACTTATTAGGTTATTATTCTCGGAGAGTATTAGTCCCAGTTTATACATGTGGGAACCAAAACTCAAAAATATTTATTTATAGTTATTCAAAAATACTGATTTTATGTTTATCCAAAAGAATAAGCAACTCACCCAAGATACCAAGTGAATTAGGAGTACAAACTAGAAATAAGAGCCCTGTCTTCAACCTAATGTTCCCACACCAGAGCCGAGCGTATGATGACACCATCTTCCATCTTAATGCCAACAGCTGGTCACAGAGCAGGTATTAGGTCTGTAAAGGGCCTCAGTGGTCGTCTCACCAGTAACCCTCAATCCTGGTCCCACATTTGAATCAGCTGGAGAACTTTTACATTTTTCCAGTGCCTGGGTTTCGGAACAATTAAATCAGAATCCATGAGTTGAGTAGGTTTCAGACATCTGCATTTTTAAAAAGCTCCTCAGGAATTCTAATGTATAGCCAGAGTTGAGAACCAACAATTTAGCTTTTCGGATGGAAGCAGGTGTCATTTCCGGTGCTAAACCAACAGATAGTGGTGTGAGAAGGCTGAGAAGGCCCCAGAGCTGTCATGTGGGCTCAGAGGGAGAGAGTGCTGGGAACAGAGTGCCGCATGCATAGATGGGTGTCTGCCTCCAACACAGGAGCCACAGGAGGCGACACGGGAATGGTGGAGGCTCTTTCGCTGTGTGCCAGCCAGTCCTAATCTACCCCAAGTCCTACATTTCTAAACCAAGGAAACCAAGGCCAGACAGCTTATGTCATTTGCCATGATAACCAAACCAGCTAGCAGCAAGGCCAGGTTCAAACCCAGGTCTCGTCACACCTAGGTCAGTGCATTTGTTAATATAATCAAGAGACTCTCACCCAATCACAGCCCTGCAATTAACCTGACCATCCGCCATCCACCAGCTACTTCATATGCCTGCACCCTGTGTCCCTCATATCAAGGGGTAAAGAGGCCTTTGAAACGGGCACTGGCCACAGTAGCCAAACCTCTCAGCACCTACTCCTCTCCCCGGCAGCTGCCATTTAGAGAGAGAGTGTGTACGCCCGGCCTTGCTTATTACTAAGCCTCAGTAGAGGCTGCTCAGGAATGTGCCTGGTAACGGGCACGGGGCTGCCTCCCGGGCACATCTCTCTGGCGTGAAATCATAGCCTGTCTTAGAACCCCACGGGGTGACTCACACATGGGGCGTGGCTCAGGGGTCTGTCATAAAGGCTCCGTGAGTCACCACTTCCTGACCAACACACTGTGCAGACAGCTTCAGGATGCACAGCAGCACAGGAAGACGGCCTGCCGGCAGAGTGGGCTCTGTGTTTCAGGAAACTGGCTACTTGTAATATAAACACATTCACACAGCTCACCCCAAGGGAAAGTCAACAAGTTTGGTGTCCCCTCATTGAAATGGCACACTATTCATAATGATTTTTTAAGTTTTCTCATTGTGGAAGAAGATTAAAAAAATCAAATTTTCCATTTTAACCATTTTTAAGTGTGCAGTTCAGTGGCATTCGTTACATTCCCACTAAGTAGAAACATCACCGCTCACCCTCTGCAGAACTCCTTCACTTGCCCGGAATGAAACACTGAGCGTGTCAAACACTAGTTCTTCCTGCTGGAAACCACTCAACCTCGTGTCCGTGAATTTGGCTATTGCTTATTGATATTTTATTTCATTAATCATTTGTTTTTTCATTTTATTGTTATCTTTTTTAAAGAAAAAAATGAATAATGTTTTGTCTTTTAGGGCCATGTACAGAGAAACGACCCTCTGGAATTTCTATTCCCACCAACTAGCTGTAGGTGAGAAGCAGCAATGGCCATGGATTTTGCAAATGAGCCAAGAATTTCCCTTTAGAATTCCAAATCCAATACACAAACATGAAGCAGTTCGCCATATCCAGTGCTTTCTCCTGGGTGAGCAGTGGGGGCTTTGAAAGGCAGCTGAAACATAAGACGCTGGTGTCTGTGAGGCTCCCGGCCTTGGGAACTTTCAGGGAAACCAGTGCAAGAGAAGCAGGGTTAGTTATGGGCAGCCATGTCTTTGGCCGTGTGTCAGTGGCTGCGAACACTGTCTCACTGTGCATCTGCAGACCAGCTCCAGCTCCTCATACCTCTGCAGGAGGGAAGGCTATCTGCCCACAAGGCCCGCAGCTGCTTCCACTCACTGACCCAGGGGAAACCTCAGAACATCTACTTCTTGTGCCTGCCACTAGTTGTGGGCAACCCTGTGGTGTAGAGATGCTCAGGAGAATCTGAAAGAGGTTCACTGCTGAGAAGCCCCATCAGGGCTTTAACCTTGAATTCCTGGACACCTCACCCCATGGCAACCACACCCATCAAAAGTACCAAGTTTAGGAATCACAAATGTTTTTGAGCTCAGATGATGAAGCAACTAAGACAGGGTCGTAAGGAGTATGAGGAAATGTAAAAGATGTGAGTCCTTCCTTCAAGGGGCATCCATCCCACCTGGTACGGAGCTAGGACTCTGAGACCAGGTCTTCAGCTAGGTGATTCTGCACACTGGGGAAAGAAGGTGTGCCTGAACTGGGTTCATCGAAGGAGAAGGTTCCACTTTGGGGGAAGCTGATGGCTGAGGTTCTTTTAAAAACAGTCTTTTTGGAGTACAGTCCTACATCTGACAAGTCTGTAAATTTCTGACTTTTTAAAATCTCTATAAAAAGGGCCTCTGAGACTCCAGCTTTGCTGACCAGCGAGAGGAGACCCACCCTCTGCCACGCTGAAACAGCGCCTCCCCACGCAGCCTGGAGCCAGGAAGCCCGGCAGCCCAGCAGCCTGCTAGCCCCTCGAGGACCAGAAGCAGCAGAGGCCTCCAGCTGATTCATTTCCACACCCTTGCTGCTCTCTACCCACAGAACAATATGCTGAAGCATTTCAAACAGCTCACACCAAATGCCTTGCTAATATCCCAACACAGCTACAAAGGAAAATAATGGCTTCCCCCACAGGCTTTTATTTATACAAATGTAAAACCCTACTAATACTGTCCCAGATTTGCAGATCTCTCATTTCTGGTTTTTTGTTTTTGTTTTTGTTTTTGTTTTCCGTATTGCTTGGAGTATCAGAATGGGAATAATACAAATCCTTTAGTACTAGAGGAGAGGGATAGTTTGGTGGCAGTGATAGACTGTGATGAGTGACTGCAGATAGGGACTCAGGAGGCGCTACACCAGTGACCATTTCAGAATGGAGTTGGGATCAAGTCCTACAAACAGTCTCCCTAAGTAGGCCCTGCCATAAACCCTTGAATGTCCTCCCATTCTTAGGACAAAGGCCACATTCTTTTTTTTTTTCCCCTTTGAAGTGTAAACATTTTATTTTGGGGGAATTTCTTACTGCACATTTCCAAAGAGTCACACATGAGAACAAAAATGTTATCCTCCCCTTGTCCTAGAAACAGAGGACATAACATTTCTTTTTAAATCATGACACTTGGTAAAGACATCATATTCCAGTGATACAGGCATACCCATGTTTATAGCAGCACAATTTATAATAGCTAAATCTTGGACGAGCCTGTATGTCCATCAACAGATGAGTAGATAAAGAAAATGTGGTATTTATACACAGTGGAGTACTACTGTGCCATAAAGATAAACTTGAGTCATTTGTAGGAAAATGAATTCCCCTTGAGACCATAACGTTAAGTAAAATAATCAGACACACAAGCTTAAATACCACATGATTTCTCTTATATGAGAAACTCAAAATATAAGTAAAGAGCAAGATAAAAAGATAATAGGAAGTAAGGAGATGATGGATTTTCTTCAAATGGAAAGGAGATCAAGAGATGGAGGGGGAAGAAGGGGAGAGAAAAGGATGAAAAAGGAATTAAAGTGCGTTATATACATGTACCAACTTCCCATGAGGAATTTAATGATTACCAGGTGTAGTGCCATACTCCCATAATCCCAGGACTTGGAAGGCTGGGGCAGGAGGATTGCTGAGAGTTCAAGACCAGCCTGGACTCCACAGTGAGTTCAAAACCAGCCTGGACTCCATAGAGGGACCCTGTCTGTATGTACTAATAGAAAACTGAAGAAAAATTAATAAATCATGACACTTGGAAGTTTCTCACCAGCATTCAAAATGAATCAAAAAGGGAAAATGTTAACTATATATCTCAATTTTCTTTGGTTGAAGTTCGCCCTATGTGGTAAAAATATTTCTTCTTTCAATTCATATCACAAAAATAGTAAGAACCAGCCCTGAGATCTGCCTGTCCTTTCCTGCCTTACTCTTCCTCTTCTCCCTCCTCCCCATCTTTCTCCTCCTCCTCTCCCCCTCCTGTTTCTCTTCCTCTTGGTCCCCCTCTTTCTCTGCTCGGCCTTTTCCTCCCCTTTTTCTTCCCCCTCCCCAACTCCTTCCCCTTGCCTCCCTTCTCCCCCACATCAGGACCAGGAGCCACGTCACCAGTGACTCCCTTGCCCAGAACCTGATCCAGCCCGTCACATTGGTCACTTCAGCTCCCTTTTCTTATCTCCAGTGCTGCACAGATATTTCACCAAGTTATTCTGCTTGATGTCAGCCTGGTACACAAACACTTGGTGTCCTTGTGTTGCATAAATCCATATATGTTTCTCACACTGAACCATTTGACAGTGCCAAGTACTTCGGTGGCCAGCACGTTTTTTCTCCACCCCCTCCTAGGACTTCCCAAGCTGGGCAGACTGAGGTCTGGGTCCCGAGGAGCCTGCAGAAGAGGGGTTATCATGTCACCACCTCTGTTCAGCTCCAGTACTCCAGGATGAGTGGTCTCCACTGTTGATCCAGCTGGTGCTGAGGCCAGCGACAATCTCAAGGGGCAGGCGACAGTGGCAGACGTGGCAACCTGCAAGGGAGGTGGCTGGAGCTCTTGGGTTCATTGCTCCATCCTACTGAAGGCCAAATTTTTAGCAGGGCCTATGGCTCTATCTGTCCCTGGTGTTTCTCCATGGTCGTTTTGCATTCGCCTGGGCTTGCCCCTGGCCGTGTCCCCTTTTTCTTTCATTTCTGCAGTTATGTCACTTTTCCTCTACTCTTAGAGCCTTCACACATGTTATTCCTCAATCCTAAAATCCTAGAATCCTGTTCCAATTTGGCCTGCTATATAGTTTAACCCCTAGGAGTCTTCAGGCCCCCACACAAATTTCACTTGCTTGGGGGACCAGTTCCTGATCTTCCTCCCTCCCCACCTGCTTGTCATTCACTCTCCTCTGGCTTCATCATCACTCCACCTTTCCTCATATGCTAAATGAGGCTGACACCTCTTCTGTCGCTTTCCAGATTTCCTGTGAGCACTGAGTGAGATATTCTCTGGAATGGAAGACCAACAACAGACATCTAGTCTAATCTTCTAGTGTACCTGCCCAATCTGGAGAGACCCAAAAGTTAAAACATATAGTTTCCAGGCTCTCGTGTAGCTATGTTTTCAGATGTGATGAAGGTTCTGCCAATCAGATGTCCTTGTACAGGGACTGTATGGGAAAAAAAAGCTGAGAAAGGAGAGGTGTGAGCATGTGGTATGCATTCTGCTGGTGCAGATCTGATCTGGACTCTCATGACACAGCAGCCACCAGCACTAATTTCCACTTAAAATGAAGGTAATACGTTCTTGAAGCCATCATTTCTGGCAGTGTCTTCCTGCCTGTGGCAGAGATGGGTGCCATCTTGACAGGCCAGTGCTAGGGTATGCTGTGGAGTCTGGAGGACCCACTGGAAGCCTACACCTCCAATCCCTCCAGTCATGTCGTAAGCACCTAATTCCCTCAATAAATCCCTTTCTGCTTAAACTCCTTAGATGGTTTCCATTATCTGCACTGAACTCTGTCTGATACATATCAGAAAGTGCTTCTGAAACTATAAACTGCCATGGAACTCTGATTTATAGTTACTCATCAAAGCCCTAGTGCTGTTAACCAGAGAGGGCTGAGAGGAGTCCTCAGCCATGGAAGAACATATTTCAGGAAGAGTAGACAAGCAGCCATACTATTTGAACCTCTTACCAAAGTCAACAGTCATTTTAAAAGGAAAACTGTTGACAAATTTAAAAGTTTATTTAAGCAAAGAATGATTTGTGAACAGGGCAGGGCAGTCCTCAGAACCAGAAGAGGTTCAGCACTTCCACTCTGAAATTCAGGCAGAATATTTATAGGCAGAACCAGAAAATAAAGTATGAACAAATTAGTCAAATGAGGGCAAATACCTCATTTGGACACAGTCTAATCATTTGGCTGCCCATGATTGGCTAACACTTAGCCGCTTGTGTTTGTCTGAAATTCAGTTGTTTGCTGTATTTCTAATTAGGTTTTCACTTTGTTTCAGTACTAAGTTAGGTTGTAATTCATTATATAATGGCTCAAAATACACAGACAGCCTCAGACAAATGACCTCCTGCTTATTTATCTAACACCCTATAATCCAGAATCTACTTGAAACATGGAAGCGTCTCTACGTGACATCTTGAAATCCAGCTCCCCTTCTATAGCCTTGCCTTCTCCTACCTAAAAGGCATGAATAGTCTGGAGTTTGCCATCTGCGGCATTGCGGAGGGTTTTCTAGGATTGAGCACCTCTTAGTGTACATCCAGAGAGGGCAAGCCATTCCTTTAGCAGGTGGAAATCTCCAGAGTCATGGCCGATATAGACCTCTCCGTCTTGGACAGATATGGCCTGTATCCCTGATGGTTGTTCATTCCCATCTGGAATGGAGAGAGGAGGCAGTCTTTTGTTGGTGCTCACCCTTTTCACAGCACATGGCAGACCACCCCAGCACCTGGGAAGGCTAACCCCAGCTGAGGCTGTTGAGGTGAATCCCAATAGGATGACACCACAGAGGTCTTGCTTCTTCAGCACATTTTTCCTCCAACTATATACAAACCCTGGCTCAGCAATAGAGAACTCCGCTGGAATGCCCCGGGTGTGGCATTCACAAGCTTGAATAGAAAACCTGGAGCCCAGCGGGAGCATGGGTGAGACAAACCTAACACCACCTACAGCCTCTGATTAGCTCCCGGGCCATCTGACCATTCCATAAGGGCTCTTGGCAATCACCTGCCAGGATGACAGGGTCTCATCCAAAGGGGCTGGCAGGGAGCAGGGCTGAGACAGGGATTAAGCACACAGAGCCTGGAGGTACGGCTCCAGGAGTGACAGGGACAGAGAGAATAAATCAACCTGAATTTGGATGTGTTGATGATCTGTGTAAAAATGGGCGTGTGTCCCTTCGGAGTGGGAAAGGCCCCTTCTTGCTGGAAGTGGAAAGGAGCTCATGTATGTCCCAGGTGAGACTGGGTGCTCCAGGAACAGTGTTCCGGTGCCCCCTCCTCACACAAAGCTCAGGCAATTGGGCCTTTGGGGAAAGTGTAACTGAGCCGCAGAGCCCCCATGTTCATCCTGTTTTCTTCCAGAACTGTTCCATCTGGATTTATTTTACAGGCTGGGCTTTTGAATGATTTCATTTGATGAAAGGAATAATTGAGTTTTAAAAACAAAACAAAACTGGAAATCCACTGAAGGCTTCCCATCTTCCTGATTTCCAGCCTATTGATTTTTCCTTCCACAAACACACATTATTACTGAGAGGTCTCCTAGGAAAAAGCCACTCTTAGAAGAAAGAGAGCAAGCAAATCTAACTTAGCCCAGTGATCTCACCCTGGAATCAAGGGTACCGGCCCAGTGGATTTACAGCTGCATCCTAGGAAGAGAGTACAGCAGGTAAAAGGAGAAAAGCTGTTGAGCTAGGAACCTCATAAACCACAGCACAAAGAACAGCAGACTTAGAGCTCAGTGGCTCCTCAGCTCAGCAGAGAAGCCAGCTGGGTCAGCCTATGGAGAGACTCCCTCTGTGGGAGCAGAGCAGACATCATGGGCAGCAAGTTCCAGGAGTACTGGGACCATAAGGACCTCGGCAGGAGCCCTCCCCACTGGCCAGAATCAAGGGACTGTGTTCAGCCACTTGTGGGTCACCGTTAAGATTTCTAAAAGGGCAGCCAAGAGGAAGGCTAAAGAACCTGCCTCAGCAAATTAGGACGGAGTCTGAGAAATACACTGATTGTTGGCTTTCCATGAAACCCTGTGTGGTTGTGGCCGGGCAAACTCAGGCTGTGAACACAAGGTGGAGATGATGTTGAAGATGAGAATATGAGAAAGGATTCAAGGTTACTGCTTTGCCAATTAATTTTGAGTTAAGCCCTGTCCTGATACAGAGTAAGAGAAGAACGCTGTCCGCTGGGATCGTTAGGGGAGCTGCTCGGGTGACATAAACCCTGCCTTGACCTTGCAGGGGGGAAAGTCTCCAGACACAAAAAACGGCAGGAGCAGAAACCAGAGGCATAAAACTTCCAGCAAGACTTGGAAGCCTGACAGTAAAGGAGCCAAGGACGTCCACGTAGAGACAACAGACCCGTGCAAAGGATTTCCTCCAAAGCAGCTCCAGGATTCCTGACACCAAACCATTTTAACCTCCCTGCACTTCATCCCTTGTAAAGCAGAAGGAGAACAGTTACAATTTCCATTTACCTCTAACTGCAATTTTTTTTTTAATAAAATGTACTGATGTCCAGGAAAAAGTCTTTGGAAAACAGATGAAATGTTTCTAGGCAGTGGGGTCACAGGCACTTTTGAGACTGGGTGGAAAGTAAGGGCTCTGATCATGAAAAACAACCCACATATCAATATAATTCCTCAATGTTGTGTATTTTCAAAGATCCTGAGATCCCCAGGTGGAGAAACACAATACTTTTTTTGGCCATTTTACATGACAATATTGAAGAATCAGATCCTTCCTCGGTCCTTTCTACCACCAGGCAGTAAAATGAGGTGTCAAGGAACACACATTTCGAAGTCAAGTACCTGGGGAACAAATTTCACTTCTGCCATAGGCTGTGCAACTTCAGGCAAGGATGTCACACGATTTAAGGCAAGCTGGCTGTTCAGAAAGCATTCCAGCTGTCAGTGGCCTGCCATTCTCCATGGTGGTAGGAGCATTACGTCTCTTTCCATGATACCCGGCTCTACAGTGTCACATCACAATGAAGACCAGGCTCAAATAAGCACACAGATATTCTTGGCAAATTGGACAGGAGCAGCCACAGTCTGTTCATATAAAATGGATGGCGTCTCCAGATGCACCTGTAAGACTTTTGCATTTAAGTTTCGTTCATGGAAAACTCAGCATCGTTCTGAAGTCAAGTCAGCCAGTCATCTTGCGGACTCAGGGCAGAGTCTTCCATTAATGTGGGCACCTCTCTTTGTGGTTTATAGACATTTCCCTCCAGTATCTCCACACAGTCCTCCCTCTGCGCATGTCTGCATTCTAACCTCCTCTTTTTATAAGGACTCCCATCCTGCTGAACTAGAGCCGACCCCACTGACCTGACTGACCTCACCAAACCTTAATTAGCTCTTTAAAGACCCTATCTCCAAAGACAGCCACATTCTGAAGAAGCAGGGGTTAGCATTTCAACACATGAATTCTGGAGGGTGCATATCTTAGCCCATAACATCACCAAAAGAAATTTGTTTAATAGATGATGGCACATTCTTATGGGGGAATGCTGGGTAGCTGCTTAAAAATAAGGCAGCATTATAAATACTAAAATTGTAAGTCCTGGAAGTATCTCCAAGACATATATTTAAGTATAGAATGGCGGGCACAGTATGCTGTCAAAGATAAGGGTCATTTCCAAAGAGAAGTGCTGAGGGACAGAAGGCATAGGGGTGAAAAAATGGTCCAATTCTTACTCTAAACACTCTTATAAATTTTAAATTGAGTATATGATCTATTTTTAACATGAATAGTAAAAAATTCTAATTTTGTTTTCAGAAGGGTGCATGAGCACATGTAGGTTTGTTCTGCAAAGCTAAAGCATGGTAAAGGGGTTGCTTTACCTTCAAGTATTTCCCCACCCTTGGGCTGTTTCTTCACAAATGCCTCTTCACAGGTGTCCATCTCCATGGCAGCTGGCCAATGTGGCTCACTCTCCCTTTTTGGCTCCCATTCCATGTTTCTCTGTCTCCCTCTGTCTCTGTCTCTGTCTCTGTCTCTGTCTCTTTCTCTCTCTCTCTGTCAAATGCAATTGAAGAAGTAGAATTTTCCAGAATTCTGCAGAACTCTGAGTGGCTGTGCCTGGAGAGAGTTCCTCAAGGCACCCTGTCAGGTTATCTCCCACTGCCAAGATGACAGAAGAGAGGAAGCCGTGGAAAGGAGAAACCGTCGCTGCAAACAGAATGGAAATAGAAGCACTGCAAAGCAAATAGCTGAAAATTTCACAAGTGTCATTCACTACTCACAAAGACTGTTTTTAGACAACATAATAATCCACTACAACATTTATTCTGTCTGCAGGATTATTACAGTGCAATTTTACCTTTCCATCTTCCATGGCATAGTATGATTTCTTCAGTAGTCATTCTTTGTCTTTCTCAAGTTTTGGGTTAATATTCATCTAAACGCTGACTCGGGGAGGTGGGGGGGGTTGGGGGAGACTGGCAGCCAGCAAAATGACTCTTTCGGTGCTTTCCCATGACCCCACATTACAGCTCCCAGCCAGCCTAGTCTGCATGGCCCAGCAGAGTTTGTGGGCTCCACCTCAGAACTGGACTACCCTTCCACCTTAAAGTTCTAGCTCTTCCACAAAAACTTTCTTGACCACAGTGACTTACATTATTGCTCTTTCCCTTTCTAAAACTCCTGTGATAGATCGTTTGCAAATGGGAAAGGGACCAAGAAATGGGGGCGGGGGAGGGAGTGGAGGGGAAGGGAACATAAAAATAATTAAGACACATTATGTACATTATAACTCTCCACGATGAATGTGATCATTACATACTGAACACATGTACCAATCAAAATAAAAATAAAAAAGAAATAAAAATCATAAAAAATAAAATTCCTACGGTGTTTTCAAATGTTACCAAGTTCCAATTCACCTAGGACTAACAGACTCCTACTGTAGGCCATTTTGAGGGTGCAAATAACGGAGATCTACTCGACTTGATTGGGGGGTGGTAGAGGGATGAGGGGGCAGAATACTCTAAGAATGTATAAGAGATAAGGAGGGAAACAGTGGTGCACAGGACCCAGTAACTTGGGCCAAGGTACAGCCCATCTTCATGGGAACCAAAGCTTCAGGGTATCCCAAAATGGAGGAGCCACAAGCAACAGGTCTCCAGGGTTCCTTGTCTGGTTATCTTTCACGTGTCTATTTCTAACTACAGTAGAGCTGTTAGAAACAGCTCCAAGTCTCTGCTTACATTTTCTCATTACACTGGGGTGTCCCCACTGTTAACTCATACTTTTCCTGGCTTCTAACTTCAGCAATTTATCCACGATTTGGCTTGCTTTGGTCCTGGGACTACCACTGGCAACCTTTCACCTTTTTCTCCTGCTACCAGATAAACTTGTTTCAGTGTTCCGACTTCAAATTCCTAAGTAAGAACTGATTGGGTACTTAACTTTCTTGGGCAGGGTGTGTAGGTCTTAGCCACCGGCTTGGGTGAGCTTGGGTTACCGGTTCACTCTGCCTCAAACCTTGCGTGGGGACGCTTTCCTGCCTCCTTTCTTTTTTCTGAGCCACCATGAGATTACTCAGTGCCTTCGTGCAGGTTAGACAAGGGCACATCCTGTGGACACTTGGCTTGGCAAGCCAACTTTGGGTCAAGTGGAAAAAGTGCCTTACTTTGGTATGAGATGGACCCATGCCAGTGCAGGTTCCAGCAAGCAGGGCCAGGCTTCTGTCTCCAGTCACCTCAGCCTGGGCCTCTGTGCAGTGCACAAACTGCTCAACCTTCGGGATTGAGCCCAGCCCCTCATCCAACAAGTGCTACCCAACAGGATTCCAAATGGAGGATTCCGGAAGAAATCTTTGAAGATAACTTTTCACTTTCCTTGTGACTTAAAATTTTTAAAAGCAGTATTTCATTTCCTCTTTGCACCAAATTGTGATCTGGCAAGTTTTCCCTATCATTAACCTTCAAATCTATCCTTTAGAATTGGAAAACAAAAACACTGGACCATTCTTTCCCATGTACAGATTCTACTGAAGAAAAGTCACGGAATCCTCTGTCAGGAGATGGCAGCTCTGAGATGCCAACATCTTCATATTCTGCAGCTTTGGCATGATCTGCTCCCTGCCGCATGCTGTGTCCACCCCACACCTCTTTCCAGCCTTTCTTCAAACCATCTTCCCTCTTGCCTTTGCTCTCTGCCCTTCGGGGATGGTCCCTTTCTGAAAAACTGATTTATGCCATTACTGAATATAATCGAAGAATTTTGTACCTTTGAGATCCAAAAGTCATCTTCTCTAAAGGGATTTATCTATGCTGCATACTGACATGGAGTGTATATGTCACCCCCCTTCAGCACAGTCCGTCCTTCTGTAAATGCTCCACCATGCTTAAAATCATGATGCAAATAATTACAGGGTTAATTTCACTGGTGTAATAATACATTTCTAGTGTGAATTAGATTCTTAAATATGTGAAGTAGACTGGAATAAGAAAGAGAAAGATTAGAGGGGAAATTCAAAGAACATAGGACATTGGAATCAGCAAACTTTGAAATTAGAACAAGAAGAAAAAAGGCTTTTCTCAGTTGCACTAAAAATAACACAAAAAGGGGGCTGGGGGTTTAGCTCAGTGGTTAGCGTACTTGCCTCACGAGCACAAGGCCCTGAGTTTGATCCCCAGCACGAAAACAAACAAGACAAAACAAAAAACCAGAAGGTCTTTAGACTCAAGCTAATTTCATTAGATTGTCCTCTCACATCTGGCACAAATAAAAAGAAACTCGTCTATAGTCCTTCCACCCATCAAAAGAAATTACTTTCATTTTTCTGTGTTCTATTCTATACATATAGATATATATAAATACAGATAGAGGTGTATCTCCTAGTTTTAGTCATAGATCCTGGCTGATTTTACTAGAGTTCAAAGTCTCTGATATGAAATTGGATTCCGGTGAGCATTTGCTATTATATAATCTCAGCATGGAGAAGGCCATCAGGCATGTTTTGCCCTGTAGGGCAATTATCCCCACACAGATGCACCAGAGACGAAAGCAAGGTGGAGTTTAGAAGGGTACATGGCAGGCAAGAATACCAGCACTAGGAGTTGTGAGTCACGAGCTCTGATTCTCTGTTGGCAACCAGCTATGCTCTTGGTCAAGTCCGTCTCTGGCTGCTTCATATTCCGCATCTTAAAATGAAGAGTTTGGACTTGAGGGATAGTTTTCAAATGCTGTGCTCAGAGGCCTGCAAGATGATACTGTAGATGTGGCGAGGTGCTAAAGAACTGGTGTCTGCCCACATCCCTGACCATATACCTTCTTGGCCTCTTGTTCACATCAGGAGTGGAGTCCTGGGTGTCTAGCAATAGGACACCTCATCAGCACACAGGGTTCTCTCAGAGGAGCCAGGACACAGCGCACCCCGGTGATCAACAATGCACACTACAGAGGTCAGAGAGGAGGCCAGAGAGAGCAAGAAAGAAGGAAACGCTACTTGGTGGAGGCTGTACAAACCTTAAGGGAAGGTGGTGTTTGGAGAGAAATGAGGGAAGCATTTCAGGGAAGACACAGGGATGCACGCAGCGTCCCAGGGGACAAGACCCACTTGAGCCAGAGCCAGGCCCAGGAAACAGAGAAGGATGGTTGCGGGACAGAAAGCAGACAGTTATGGGGTTGACAGGTAAAGTGCGAGCTCTCCTGAAGACTTCTGAGTAAGAGAATGACAAGCAGAAATTGATGCGTAAGAAGATTAGTTTGTCAGGTTTTCACAAAGCAAACATTTCTGGATGCTTATGAGCTGCCTGCAGGCTACTAGGAATACAAAGCTGGAAACGGTTGCAGCTGCCCTTGAGGAGGCTGGCAGAGGGGAATGCAGAACCAGAACGGGTTGAGGCAGAGGAGAGAAAAGGCTGGCACTGGATGGAGGAAGCAGCAGAGGGAATGGGGGTGCAGAGGTGAGACAAACATTGCAAAATAAAACTAACAGGATCTGGTGGCTGGCTGAATAAAGTCACTGAAGTAGGGGAATAAATAACAAGTGACTATGTTTTTAAATCTTGGAATTTGAAGGGAGCTTCTTCCTCTTGGGGTCATAGCTCAAGCTTCTTTTTCAGCCTCCTGTGCAGCGGCAGTACCGTGCATTGAGTTCTGAGCAAAGATCATGAACGGAAGTAGTGTGTTCTTCATCCAGTCCTGGTCCATATAAACCACCCAGGCAGCATGGCCCTCCTTCCCCACCTTCCTGAATAATGAAAAGGACTGTGAGGCCAAAGAGGAGGCCGGACTCACAAGACTGAAGGGCCTCAGGGCCCGAATGGCTTCATAGAAGACCACAGGCCAAACAGGGCCACCATGCTGCTATTCTGAGATCATTTATCACAGCAGTTGACCTGAGGCTGAAACAATAGTCACTTCAGCTTAACAGCAAATACAGTGAGTTGGGATGGATTAGAGAAGATTAAAAAAAGAAATAATAATGAGTACTTCTCTGGGGTAGTTTTGTTTTGTGATAATAAGAAAACCAAGACTAAACTCGCTTAATGGGTGATGAAGAAGTTGTTGACAATGCTTCTGGAGTTAGCGTGCCTGCAAGGAAGACTTTTCCACAGCTAAGAGATCCACTCTGAGGGAGCCAATGTGGGTCATGTGCTCACCTGGGAACCAATCAGAAAAGCCAGGAAATGTGATGGCCCTGCCTGCTGCACTGGAGTACTGGGAGAAGAGGTAAGTAACTACCCAGAGCGAAGGAAAGGGTGATCCCCCCGAAGAAATCAACGTGCCACTCCTAAGACACTGAAAAGCAGTAAGCAGTGCTTCACTTTCAGTATAGGACATGGGTAATTATTTGGAAGGATTTTGTAAATGTTTGAAACATGAAATTGAAACCTAGCAAAATAGAACAAGATGTGCAATTAATCTAAGCTTTTTTTTTTTTTGGTACTGAGGATGGAACACAGGGTTACTCTACCATTGAGCCAAATTTCCAACCATTTATTTTAACTTCTTTTGTTTTGAGACAGGGTCTTGCTAAGTTGCCCAAGCTCGTGTCCAGTTTGACTGAATAAAGTCACTCAAGTAGAGGACGCAGCCTCCTGAGTCTCTGGGATTACAGGCATGCTCCTCTACGCCCGGCTATGAGGCCTTCTTTTATCAATTTCCCAAATTAGAGCAGATTGACGATATGAAGACCATTCCTTCTGGGAGTCCTGTTGGATAATGTGGCTTCACTGTGTCCTTTCCCTGTCCTTTCTAGTGAAGTGTCCTTTATCTGAGAAGTTTGAAAAGTAAGGAACATTCCAGTATTTTAAGGACACAGTTGAAGGACACAAAACAGTTATTCTATAGCTCTGGAGATCATATTGCAAACCTCGTATTTCCATAACCTTTTTAAAAATGCTAGTTTTCAGATATAGTGAGGCCTGCAAAGTTTGAGTAGCACAACTCCAGAGACCAACTCTCACTAAGAATTTAGAGACCATGAAAACAGTCCCCCCTAGAGTTGTACAATATACCGGGGCTGGATTCAGAAATCCTTCTTCATAAAAGAAAAGGTCTTTACATGGACATAAAGAATACAGCTAACTATGGTCTGCACCTCCTCCTTCCACCATGTGGAACATTCTAAAACCTTCCTACACTTTTATAAAACACTAACCTTATTTCAGTCATCAACTCACCATGCCATACTGACTTTTGGACCTTACCATGTCTTTTTGGTGTTCCCTTTCCTCAATCTCTCTGTGTTCATCTGAGCCTGCCATCCTAGTTCTACCCTCTTTGGATTTCTATGAAAATTTTACTTCACCCAAGCATTTGCTGAGCTAAAGAACTTTACTGAAGATTTAGGACTGTCACGCAAGAGAGAACTACATGACACACCAGAGATAGCAAACAAATTAGTTACAATTCTCCTGAGCCCTTTTAGTTCTCCTGACAAATTCCTCTCCAGCAGCTCAAAGCTACTCCTCCAATCTTCTCCCTTCTCCCAGACAGCCTTTAGTCTTTTCCTGCTCTGGTCCTCCTCCAGTATCTTCTACCTAGACCTCTTTATACCAGAACTATATCATCTTTTTTTTTTTTTTTTTTTTTGGTGCCGGGGATCAAACTCACGGCCTTGTACTTGCTAGGCAAGCACAATAACCACTGAGCTAAATCCCCAGCCCCAGAATCATACCATTTTGATCATCATAGCTTTATGATACTGTAAGTCTTGAGGTTAAATCATGTGAATCTAATCCAATATTGTTCTTCAATCCAATATTTTCTTGACTATTCAAGATCCTTTAGATTACCATATAAATTTTAGAATCAATTTACACTAAAAAAAAAAAATCTGAGGAGAAATATTATCTTAATAAGATCAAGTTTCTAATCAGTCGTCTGTCCAGGATACATCTGTCTACTTGCTTAGGTTTTTTAAATTATCTCTTAGCACTATTTTGTAGTTTTCAATGTTCAGGGGTAATATATGGATTTTGAAAATTTTAACCCCAAATATTTCATATTTTTATGCTTTTAAAATTTCTTTTTCTGACTGTTCATAGCAATCATATAGAAATAGAACTGATTTTATATGTTGACTTTGTGTCCGGCAACCTCACTAAACCACATACAAATGTCATAGCTGCTTTGGAAATAGTTTGGCAGTTTCCTATAAAGTTAAACATGTACTAACCACATGACCCAGCAGTTCCACTTTTAGGAAATAGAAACATATCCCCACAAAGGCTGGTATGCAAATGTTCATAACAGTTTTATTCATAACAGCCAAAACTGGAAACAAGCAAACATCCATCAACAGCTAAGCAGATAAACAAACTCAAATAGACCCATACAAAAGAATACTACTCGTCAATAAAAGGAAAGAACCCAGACAAGAGTGAATATTATATGATTCCATTTATACAAAATTCTAAAAACTACAAATCTAATATACAATGACAGTAGATCAGTGCTTGCTTGGAACAAGAGTTAGAAAGAGAGGTGAACAGGAAGAGGCACGTGACAGTGACATACAAATGTTCTGTGTCTTGATTGGGATTATGGTTACAGGGTTGTTTCCATTAGTCCAAACCCATTGAATTGTGCCCCAAAGTAAATGCATTTATTGCACAGCATTTTACCTCAATAAAGCTGAAAACTGCTCAGGCTGCCTTTTAGAAAGCAAGAGGCAATATAGGCACCAAGAACTAACTGCACTTCAACAACATAATAAATAGGGCAGAAGTGAGATTTTCTTAATCTTCACTGAATTGTTATCCTCTATACAGAGTGCTGCTCAGTGAAACTTTCTGCACTGTCTGATACAGTAGCCACCAGGCACATATGACTGTTGAGCACTTTAGATGTGGCTGGTTTACAGCTGATGAAGTAAATTATAAGTTTTACTGAATTTTAATTAATTAAAATGTAAATAGCCATGAGTGCCACACTGCAGCAGGAATAGGGAGTGTTTGTCCTATGTCTTTTTTTTTTTTTCTTTTTTTGTCCTATGTCTTTATTTGCCTCTTACCTAATCTTGGGCCTGGTAGTAGCTACCCAACAAAGGTTCCAAAAGGCAAAGGTGAAATAAAACAAGACGCAAATAAACCAACAATGTTGTTTTTGTACCAAGTACTGTAGTAAACAGAACGTAAGATATGGAGTCAGCAGACACAAGATTCAAGTCCCCACTGCGTCTGCTGCTTCCAGTTCTGGGGCTTGTATTCACTGCAGACTTCACGCTGTTGTGAAGAGGCTCAAATGGGAGGATGCAGGAAGACGGACCTTAAATTTCCAAACATTGTGCAAAAGGAAGGTACTGGGCATATAAACAAAGTGGAGGCTGCATCTGGTGACCCCAGCAAGAGGGTCTTGCTCCTTCAGGCTCCCAGAGCCACAACAAGACTGTGTTTGCAGGTATATACCTTGGTTCTATCTTGGCTTTGACATGCTAATACCGCAATCTCTGCAGAGGGCCGACCACCCGCTCCTCATAGACCTTCCATTTACATACACACGTGTGACCTTTCCTATCCTGGGGACTCTTCACCACTATTGACCGCTGATTTGCAAATTTAGCAGCTGCATAGGAACTGATGTTTGCCGCTGCGACGTTGGTGGCCTGCTAGGATAAAAGAAGTAGCGGCCAGTGAAAGAGGGCGGGGGGGGGGGGTTGCAATCGCGGTGGATCCAGGAACAGAACCTGGAGTCCTCATTTGCACTCTCCTCTGTTCCAAAGTTGCCCTGCTATCTCCAGTAAGATGCTCTCTCCTCCCTCCGCGGCTGTCTTTTGTCTTTGAAAGCCGGGAGACCGACAATGGATTATTTTCTATGCGTGCAGGTGTTACTGAACAGACCAATTTGTGAACAATGGCCCTTCCCACGTTGTCCAAACAGAACGATTGTTCCGCAGCTGTTATTTGCAGAACTCGTCACAGTTCGCGAAGCGGCCGCGGAGCTGCCAGCTGTCCCGGAGCGCAGCTCGCCCGGCACCGCCCGCTACTGACAGAGCGGGCGGCCCTCGCCATCAGCTGCCCACCGCTGGCTGTGCTTACCGCGCCGCCGACACCGCCCACTGTGCCACCCGATGGCGAGCTCGCTGGGTCCAAAGCCTACTCCCGGCGAGCCTCCCTTCCTGTTCATACTCCTCTGGACAAGAAACCAGACTGAACCGACAGGAGTGGCTTAGGAGTTTAAAGGCATATATTCGTGTGGACGCTGGGTTAAATGTGTGGCCCAGGCGTCAGGTGTAGATCCCTTTGCCCTGTAAGATCTGGGTGCAGTTGTCTTGAATCCACCAATTCTGCGGTCTAGGAATGGCCAAAGACCTCGCCCAAGAATCCTGCTAATTCCCAGGGCGTCCGATGACGTCCTCTTGCCCCTGCATTGGCATGCGGTTCTTCCTTTAGTCACCCCACCCCACCCCCAGCCCCAATGCAAAATGTAACCCTTTCACTGCTTCCCTAAACATTTCTGCTGACAGGAATTTCACTGGAAATGAAGAGATTTCCACCAGGAGCTGACAGACACGCCTTGATGGACACTTTCATCTCCCGCCCCGCCCCTTTCCCATCCTTACATCCTTTATGTTTCACCCAGAGAACTCCAGTTTCCTCCCCCCTCCCTCATTACACACAGAGCAACTCGGGCTTCGGCTCCACCCCCAGATTCACTCTCCAGTTCCTCCCAAGGGACTTCCAAGTACGAGGGCTCCTTCTCCTTCAAGGAAGAAGCACCATTTTATTCCTGGTACAAAGACCTTCAGTTCCCGCTGCTGTCCTGCTGGCGCCAGAGTGTCTGCTGGGCTGCCAGTTTCTCAAAAAGTTCACTGGCCTTCTGCATGCTGTTTTCTCCTTTTGGGACAACTCACGAACAGTGAGTGCAGAGTAACCCACAGAGCAGAATTTCATGGGAACGTCCAGCCCTGAATTCCCAACAACCATCTGAAAAGCATAACTGCTGAATCTTGCAGGATACAGCCATCACGCTTTCCAGGCCATATACTGACATACGTACACAGGTGGAAGTCAAACTCTGTCACCTTTCTAAACCCTTGACAAGTGACTGCAATCTTCCTCCAAGTAGCCCTGCATTCGTGTGCCCAGTTCAAGATTACAGATTTGAACATATAGTATTGTGTAGGTTACCATAAAGAACATTTTGGGTCTGAGCTGAAAATGTTTCCTAAATTTTTTGTAAGACCTCTGCCATGTTCAAGTATGGAGCCATAAAATCAACTGAACAGTTTCAGACCTCTTCTTAACCCCACTTTATGCTAAGGATGACTCCAAAATGACCTGTCATGTGCTTTATGAAGTAACCTCGGGTCTTCTTTCCTAATTTGTAGTTTTGAAAAATGTACATGTTAAAAAGTACAAACCATTCTATACTTTCTTGAAGAAAGAAAACAAAGACCAATCAAAAAATTCTTATTTTAATCCTTGTCTTAGCATCTCTTTGTTTATTTTGAAACATTATTAAGAGTATGAAAGAAAAGCAAATGATGTAAAAGAACGTTCAAGTCAGCTTCCCAAAGAGTATGCTGAAAATTCAAGAGATTTCAATTTCTCAGGATTCTTGAGAATTAGGTCCACCACCCGCACATTCCGTAACACCAGGGCAGCAATGCGGATTCTTACAGAACTGGGCTTTGAGAATACAAGCAAAAGTCACTGGGGTCAAGTTGGTCTGCTCCACCACTCAGAACAGCAACAAGCCTGTGCCCGCACTAATGCCGGGTAGGTGGCTGTTGCCCAGCCACCGTCTCCATGGCAGGATGAGATGTCACAGCCAGCCCTGGGAGGAGAGCGGTTCTGCGCATGTTAACAAGCTTGGTGGAGGAGGCAAACCACTTACCTCAGCACCACAATAGGCTGGGGAAATGCATACTGGAAGCCGAGCAAATATTTATCTTCAGGGACCTCCAAGGGACCTCTGGGGGGAGGAAAATAAATCTCTACACGTGTTTACTCATAATGATATCCAAAAGCCCCATCTAAATACAAGCCCAGCATTTCATTAAACAGACTTCTTCAATGGCCACCGAGCTATGTAAATATATTATAAATAAAAGCACAAATCCTCTTTTCTGGCTGGGTGGAGGTGTAGTGTTTGGATACATGATCCTTGTCTCCCAAACTGATCCCTTCTCTGAGGATGCAGGAAGCAAAGAGTTCGCCAAAGGATTTTATTTCCTGTTTCAATAAAGTCATGAGGGATGGACTTCCATTTTGAAGACATATATGCTCACTTTTATAGTTTTAGAAAAACAGAAATTTGAAAGAAGGAGAAAGCCCTGTGTAATAGATTTAGTGCACTGCACTCTGACCTTTGAAATACTCAAGAAAAGTGCTCAGATTAGTAAACTCAAGAATGTTCGTTGAGCCTGAGGAGAAATGCCTTCCAAAGGGGCTGTTTCCTCCTCTGGCTACACAGCAAAGCTACTGTGGGGCTCCTGGTCAGACCCCAAGAAGGAAAAGAGCATGACCTTGGAGTATCCTCAACAGCCTGGCGAGTCCCAGCACATGTACACACACGCACGCGCGCACACTCACACTTTTACACAATGACTTCACACAGGAAAATTGTTCTCCAGGCTAAAGATTCTCCCTGTCATCAGTTTCCCTTCCTTCCTCCTTCCAATTCTTACCGGCAGCTGGGCGGGGCCATGACTCAGGGCGGCAGTAGGGAGAAGCCAGTTCACCACCCAGGCCCTTTCAAGAACAGCGGGTTGAGCTAATAAACTTACCCGTCACCAGAGGAGAGAAGAGGGCCAAGGAGGGGTGCAGGTATGGGCTTGAGGGACAGTGGGGGTGGAGAGGAATCAAACACTGGGCAGTGGGAAGAAGGCAGCATCCGTTTTCCTGAAGATGGCTCACAGAAAGCAGGAAGGAATTATTCCAGTCACCTCTGCACCTCTGCCGTGAGCCGCCTTCCGTGGGCAACTCTTATGCCTCCCGCGAAGCCCCTCACCGTGGAAGTAAGTGAAGTTCCACAAGCACGCGTTACCTGCTGCAGAAGGATGTCAGCAACACTGTGGCGTGCAACCGTCTCCAGGACAAAAGGACAGTTGGGAGCAGCATGAAACTCAGATCTGAGCCAATAGAGAGCTGAGTGCCAGGACACTCCAAGGTCAGGGAGGAGACAGACAATGCCAAACCCCTGGACACAGTGGATCCTTTCTGAGTAAGATGTCGAATCCGGCCATGTCGAGAGGTGGCACAGGTCCAAGAGAACCCAACTACATAGCGCCATCAGGCGGAGGGCATGGGTGGCACCAGTAACTCTTCTGCTCTTGGTACCTAAAGCAAATGTCTCTGTCCTCCAGGTCAACTACTCAGATCCCAGGGCAACAGCTTATTCCCTGCCAACCCGACAATAGCCACGTCACAGGAAGGCATCAAAGTGTTTCCCACCCCAAGCCTTGGCTGTCCCTCCCTGTCATGGCCAGTTGCTCACATCTAGCCACGATGATGTGCACTACGGCAGCTCTAAAAATGCAGCATTAGGGAGGTGACACCCTGAGAATCTCAGCACTCAGTCACACGTTCCCCAGCCTGGATGCTCAGATGCTAGCACTTCCATTAGTGTGACTTGCAACTGGCTTATTAACCAAACCCCACTGCTTCTGGCTTGTATTCAGGCCCCAATACAAAGGACTGAGTAAATGCTGTTTTCTCCACAGCAGTTTCTTGCCTCCTTGGCAGGTGGCAGGGGATGATCTATGGAATAGCTGGCATCTTCTCCTCCTCCTTGGAAAGGAACACAGCACACAGCAGCCCTGTCAGCCAACCCACCAGCCAGCTGACTCTCTGGGGGCAGTGGCAGGCTGAGCGGCAAGGCTGGTTCCAGCTGCCAGGCTAGGGGAATGAGCCCCACGAAGCTGCGCTGGCTCTCCTCCCACCCTGAATCTGAACTCCCCGGCAGCCTCAGCCTCTATGGCCCACAGTCCACGTTCCAGCTCCTAAAAGAAGCCTCCCTGTCCTTATGTGTAATCAATCGCATTAAAACGTCACTGCAACTTTTCCTAATGCCCTTTCTAAAAGCCCATCAGTTCCATTAAAGATGTCCTATAATTCACCTGCGTTTCCTTTATTGTACTATGTACTCAGCACATTCCACTAGGCACAGAGCTATCGACATACTGGATAGAGCCTTTCTTCTAAATGCCGAAATGTCTAGAATGTCTTCCATATTTATTTGTTTTGTCTACGTTCTTACACAGTCATTGCTCTAAGATTTTTGGTGGCTTCTATAAGGAGAAGTTGGCATACGGGGTCCTCAGTCACGTCTCATCTAGCCCGGGATGGCTCCCAAGGCCCTTCTTCAGGTGCTGCGGTCTGACTGGATGAATAGGGACTTGTCTGAAGCTCGCTTTGCAGAGCAAGCACCCTGCACGTTCTGAGATCTGAGGTTGATGTACACAGGTTTAGAGTAAAAGCTCAGGAAATCACGAGGAACCCAAAACCCCGCACCTGCCTTGGAGCTGTAGCTGAAGGGCCCAAGTGTAGCCATTGACTGTGGAGCCAAGAAATCTCAGAGTTCTTCTAAAATGAGCCCGAGGGATGGCCAGGCAGGGCTGGCTCTGTTTGTTGCCTTGTCTGTTGTTCACAAGGAAGCATTTAAGACTTTCTATTTGCACAAGCATAAGGCAAGATTGAAGAGACAAACATGGTCATGTGGGTGGTACAGGGTGCTTGGAACTAGCACATTCAAGGGGCACTAAGCATTATCACTAGTTGAGCCTCTACCTAAGGCCTTGAAGACACTCTCTCATTTAACCCTCACCACAATCTCATGAAGCCAGTATCACTGTCAACCCCACTTTACAGACAAGAAAACAGAGTCCCTGTTCCAAGATCTAATAACCAGCAAGTGGTATCTCTGGGCTTTGAGCCCAGATCTGTCTGACTACAAAGTTTCCCTTGTCACTAAACCATATCTTCCAATTATATTAGTCTTCACACTGAATTTCTGATGTCACTCCCTGCTGTCCGCCCTCAAAACGAGATGTTTTGGTGCCTCCCTTCCTGCTGCGGGAAGCAGGAGAGTCCTTTCTCGGGTCAGGAATGCAGGGTAGACGGCTCTCTGCACCCAGATTAGCAGACCAGCAGCCAAAGCCAGCGGAGGAGGCCCCGCTGCGGAGGAAAGGCTGATGGAGAGAAGGGGTTGGCCGCTCCCAGGCGGTCTTCCCATGAGGCAAGGAGGAAGGAATGCAGGCCTCCCCTTCCCTTAATCAGGTCGCCAGCTCCTCTCTGTTCTGAACAGCTTTCGCTCTTTGCAGGCTCTTTGCAGACTTCTTGGGGAGGGAGCTCCTTGGCGCCACTTTTTCATCCCAATCCACCACAGGAAACTGGCCAGAAATGAGCCCTCATATCACCCTGGCATTTTCTACCTTGTTCCAGCACAGGTCACCAGGCCCAAGGCAACTAGTGTTGCCAGACTGAGCCAAAACAAAACAAGACCCCAGTTAAGTTCAAATTTCAGATGCACAATGAATAATTTTAAAATGCACATGTCTCATGTAATATTTATGAATACTTATCCTAAAATATTATTAGTTGTTTATCTGAAATTCAGATTTAACCAGGGTCCCCTATTTTACATGATAACCCTACAAGAGCACTCAGTATAGCACTACCACCTTCAAAAGCAAGCATGCTAATACAGATCAGAAAAATTGCACCCATGGTGATTGAGATTTAACCAAGCCACCTAACTCCGAATTGAGACCCAGAGAATCCTTACTGTGCCCACCTCAGGAGCCTCTGTTGCGACCGGCGAGAGCAACTTCCCACCAGGAGGAGGCCCAACTGCTGGATCCCCAAGACTGTCAGAGGTGCCCATGTCATCCTGATCTTTGTACACGCAGTTCCTGTTGGCAGGTATGTCTCCATGTGGCACCCACTGGGGCTGGATGCAGGAAACCCCTCCCCGCTCCCCCCAGCAACCTATTTTAAACCAAGCAGCTAAGATCTCCCCCAGCTGAAACACCTCATTCACAATGATTTGCTTGGAGGAACAGATGGGAAGAATGGCAGTTATGTAGCCCCCCCCAAATAATTACCCTGGATCCTGGATGCCAGAACAAGTTCACACTCGTAAACACCAGCTCTATCCAATGTTTTCATTTTTCAAGTGCAAACATGTTACCAAAATCTAAACGCCATTTTAAAACAAGATTCTGAGAGATCAGCGAGTGGATTTTCCTGACGGAGTTCTTTTCCTTCTTCCCAGCTTTACAGAGAAGCAGACCTGGCAATGTTTCCTGACACTGTTCCCCTCTACCTGAAAAAGCCTACCAGTGAGCAGCCTGCCCGAGTTCCCCATGTAGTTCAGAAACCAAAATTCTGCATGGCCTCTCCCTGGCTCCCATCTCTGTTACCTCTACCACATACCCACAAAAGGCAATACCTGGTTTCACAAGAATTTAAGAACAGTTTGGCCCCATCTGCTCTAGACAAGCCCAAACCCCCAGGCTACCCATATCTGTGCGAGGCAGCCCCCTCTGGTTCCCTGACAACTTTGCTTAGTCTGAGCTCTTGGGCTAGGGAAGGGCCCGGAGATCTGGAGTCTTGGACAACCCTGAGGGCTGTTACCATTGTCCTGTTTGGATCCAGACAATGATTCTTACGGGAAAGAGCCTGCCCTCCCCTCAAAAGGAGCCAGCATATGAATATCCAGGAGTACGTTTTCATTGAAAATTTAATAGTATGTCATTTTATATTTGGAAAAACTAAATGCCCATTGTTTTCGTATTTTCAGAGAAGAAAGCTCAGTTCTTGAAATTTACAAGAATCAATCTTTATTCTGTCATAGTAACAATACCTAATGGTTAGAGCTACCTAAAGCCAGGCGCTGTGCTAAGCATTCTACCTGCAGGATTGTTTACTCCTCAGCCCTCTCATGAGGTAATGCTATTATCATCCTGTTGGTCAAGAGACAGGCACATCCAAGTAAGGATTACAGCCGAAACTTGGATCTAGCATGTCAACTCCAGGATCCAACCCTAAATCACTGCACCCTCTGTCCAAGTACTGGTAAGAACAAGCTCATGGTTAGTCATTGTGCTAGACACCACTGGCTTTCTGTCCTTCACTGCAGGGATCTGAGACTATACTGGGAATTAGGAAAAATAATTATAAAAGCAAAGTCATTACCTTGCCATTTCCAAGTCTAATAGACAATACACAGGTGGGTGTTAATAGGCCAACGGTACATGTTGATATGGCTCTGTCTTGTTAAATCTTTCCCAATGCAGGAAACCTTCCAGAGAAGTCCAAGAAAAATCAAGTTTGACAAAAAACCTACAGCTGAAAAAACTGAAAGAAATCAGTTTGTGACAGCATTAGATTAGTGCTTTGAGCAAAGTCAGTACTGAACAAATGTTGTCCTATTGCGTTGGGATAACAAGAATCTTTATTATGCTTTCCCTAACATCTACCCCAGGTGCTATGGTAAGGGTATGTTTTGAATATGTCTCCCAAGGTTTTATGGGATGAAACGTAATGCTCATTGTGAAAGCACAGAAATTTAAAAGTAAAATTGTCATCCAGCTATATGCATTTAGAAGTAGAGTGGGCCTCTGAAAAGTGATTAGGATTAAATTAGGGCCTTGGAGTGGCTTTATAAAAAGAGACAGAGAGACTAGAAGAGACACACATGTGTTCCCTGTCTCTTGCCATGTGATGCCCCACACTATGTTGGGACTCTGCCAGCAAGGCCATCACTACTTGTGGCCCCTTGACCTTGGACCTCCAGAACATTGAGCCAAAAAAACAAACCTCTTTGCATTAAAACTTAGCCATTCTGTGATATTGTGTTACTGGCAACATAAAGTGAATTAACTCAGCAGGTGAACTTCAGAATCACTCATTCACTAGATGGGCATTATCTGTCCTGCCACAACAAGGAAACCCAGTGGGTATGGTCACAGATACAAAGATGAAGCAGGTACCTATT
The DNA here is from genome assembly GCA_004026905.1 of Hystrix cristata. Taxonomy (NCBI): domain Eukaryota; kingdom Metazoa; phylum Chordata; class Mammalia; order Rodentia; family Hystricidae; genus Hystrix; species Hystrix cristata. Next base: position 34,742 of record PVJO010011042.1, read on the forward strand.
TGATAACTGAGAACAATACAGTCTATTGGGAAAATCTGTCTACAGTACTTCTTAAAGACAAACACACAGATATTAGTTTTCTATTGCTGTGTAACAAATTGCCCAAACTTGTATCTCAGGGTTCTGTAGGTCCAAGGTTAGCATGAGCTTGTTCTCTGCTCAGATCTCATTTGGGGCCTGGGGTCCTCCAGATTCATTCGTTGTTGGCAGAATTTCATTTTCTTGCAGTTATAGGCCTCACTGGCTGTCAGCTGGGGCTGCTCTCACCTCCTACCAGTCACCTATATTACTTGCCTTGTGGCTGCCACCTTCAAACTGCCAATAGTGTATCAAATCTTCCTTTTGCTTCAAATCTCTGACTCCCCCTTGGGAATCAACCAGAGAAAACTCCACTTTGAAAAGGCTCTCCTGATGGCCAAGTCCACTAGGATACTCTCCCTGTTGCCATATTGCATCATATAATCTTAGTATTATCGTATTCCCATGTTCTGCGCACACTCAGGGAGAGGAAATTACACAAAGGTATAGGCTATTGAGGATCATCTTAGAATTCTGCCTGCCACAACATGTAAGCATTTATGAGAAAATAGTGTCTTCTAAAACTTTATTGACAGTGCCCCTCCCCAGAGATCACTGGGCCATGAGGGAAAACCTAGCATCCTAGAGTGGTCAAAGAACAGTTCTACACAAATCACCCACAGCACCCTTACTGAAAAACACAACATTAAATGAAAGAGAAAGAACTTTAACATTCAATGGAATGCCCAGAGCTCTCCTTTGAGTAACAAAAGGTCTACTAAAGACTGGTTTAAGCTTCTCTTTTATACTGGTAGACCCTTCTCTCACTTCTCTCCTCTAATCAGGCAAAAGATGGAAACTAAATGGTTAGCCACATAATAATTTAAGCCCAATGGCTCCCCCAAACAGACCTAGGTACCCTGCTAAATAAGGAATTATTTCTTTTCTTAATCTAATTCCACACATAATTGTGATAAGTAACTTGACTGGAGTAAGAAACACCTAGCAGATAAGTAACGCTCTGTTCTGGCTGTCTGTGGATGACTGATATGTAGGCCAGTAAAGCTGGGAGGAAAGACCCATCCCTGGTGGGTGGCACCAACCAATAGGCTTGTAGCCTGGATGGAATAAAAAGGGAAAGAAGAAGGAAGTTAATCTGTTTTTGAAGAGCTCTAAGTCTTCTTGAGTTGTTGCAGTGTCCTTTGCTGCCACTGCCTTTGGCTCTTAGTCTCCAGTTTCTTCAGCTTTCCAATGCAGACTCACACTAGCAACTCTCCAGTGAGCTTCCAGGACTTTGACCTTGAACTGGTGCTGCATCCTTGATCTCTCTCTCTCTCTCTCTCTCTCTCTCTCTCTCTCTCTCTCTCTCTCTCTCTCTCTCCCCCTCTCTCTCTTGTGCTGTGGATTGAACTCAGGGCCTTGTGCTTGCTAGGCAAGCACTCTAACCACTGAACTAAATCCCCAGCCCTCCTTGATCTCTCTTGTTCTGCACCTTCCATCTTCTTGGACTGAGAAGCTACTGGATCCTCCAGCTCTCCAGCATTCACACAGCCATTGTGGACTCCCCTGCCTCTGATCCCACAAATGGTCATTGTGAACTCCCACATCTCAGTCCCGTAAGCATACCTAATAAATCCCCTTCCATAATCATACATATATTTTCTACTGATTCTGTTCTTCTAGAGAACCCTAATTAAGACAGATTTTGGGCTTGAGGAAGGAATTGGAAAGGTTTAGAGATGTGGACTAGAGAAAGCCTAGAGTGCTATAAGCAGAGCTTGATTCTGGTTGGACCTCAAAAGACCAGAATGCCAACAGGAATGCAAACAGTAAAGGCCAGGCTCAAGAGGTTTCAGCTGGGAACAAAGAGTCCATTGGTAGTTGGACAAGAGGTCATGTGTGTTACACTCTGGCCAAAATTTTATCTATATTTTGCCTATGTCCTGAGACTTTGCAGGAGACTGAAATTAAGAGCAGTGAACTAATTGATCTGGTGAATGATATTTCAAAGCAAGCCACCATTCAGGATGTGGCATAGGTGCTGCTGGCTGCTTTTAGCCAAATTTATAGTGACAGGAAGGGACAAAAAGCAGAGCAGAAAATTTTAAGAAACTTAAATTTTGCCCTGGAAGGAACCATGTATAAAGGTGGGGCCAAAGGAAGTGTGGATACTGAAGATACTAGCACCCTTAAAAAGACGCCAAATACTTGGTACAGGTGCAAAAAGAAAGATGCCTTGAAGGCATCTCAGGAATCAGAAAAACCCCACCCACTGCAGGCTCCACATTGCAAAAGTTTAAGCCTTTCATTTGAAAAGAGAACCCCAGAGTCCCCTACTCCAGAGGGGATGCCCAAGGAATCGGTTCCCTGGGATTTCTTGCACCACACTCAGCTACTCAGAAAGTGCTGCTACCATGGTCCAAGGGGGCCTGGCTACTAATTCCACTGACAGCAGACCTTGGCACCATCCATGTGATACTGATTTTACTAGCATGCAGAATGTAAGACCTGTGGGGTCAGGAAGGCTTCCACTAAGATTTCAAAGGAAGGCCTGGGAGGCCAGGCAAGATGTCCCTAAAAGGGTAGCTCATGAAGCTGTGGGAATGAAGCCAAAGTTGAGTAGAGACCTCAAAAAGTCAGAGATGCCAGGAATGTGGAACATCTGCCAAGGAAAGCTACAGGCAGCAAGTGGTGCCAACCCAAGAGAGGCCGTATAGGCTGCAACTGGCAAGGACGTAGGTGTGGGATATGGTAATCAAGGTGCAGTCTCATTTTGCTTGGCTTTAGGATCCACCCAGGGGATTGGTGTAACATACTTTTAGGTATGTCTGTGTAGGTCACGAAGGTATGGCCTTGGAGTCTATGCCTGGTTCCTCACTTCTTATTCTCTGGCACTGCTTCGCTTTCCAACCACCACAAATTAATCAGTTTTACTCTGCCATGTCCTTCCAGCATGATGTTTCTGCCATGGAGGCAGCTGACTATGGACTGAAACCACTTAAAGTATGAGACAAATTAAGCCTCTCTTTTAAATTATGTCAGACATTGTGTCCAGCAATGGGAAGGCTGACTAATACAATAATTATTTGCCACTCTTATGCTCAATTAATGTCTGAGAAGTTGCTTAAATTTAACAGTTCAACCAAGCGTTGGTGGGACAACAGTTCCCAGTGGTCACTATACTGAAGGAAAACTTGATTTCCAGTTGTATCTCTCTGGTTGAACACAGTGACAGGGGGACTAGGGGCAAAGGAAGATTGTCCTAGAATGAGGATCTTTCCTGTGGATGGAGAGAGATTTTGGTAAAGAAGGAGCAGAGAGCAGGAATACAAGTCCTTCCCATCTGGAGAGCATCACACGCTTGAGTGGAGTTTTTGGGTTGTTTTTTTTTTTTCTTTTTGAGTGGAGTATTGAGGGATGGGAAGGTTTGTATATCTGAGATAAGACAGAAGGGGCTTGACACTGAAAGGCAAGGGAGAAGCTGGACAGGATGGTAACATTAGAGCACACAGTTTCTTTAAAGGAGGACCATGTTTATGGGGCCAGAAGTCATCAATGGAGAAGAAAAAAAAAATGTAAGACGAAAGACACAAGGAAAAGAGGGCTGGGGAGAGTTCCAGAAGAGCAGAGAATAGAAGATGCAGAGATGTGGGAAGAAGGTGGACACTTCTGTTTCTCAGATATGAAGTGAGAAGAGAGGACGGGTAAAAACACAGAGATTTGGAGGTGGGTATAAAGAAGGCAGTTAGGTGAAAGACAAAGTTCTCTGACAGAAAATATTTTAGAAAGCAAAGTTGATCTTACACACTTCGAAAGTGCTTTTCATTTCTTCTCACTATATCCATGGGAGGAAAAAAGTGTTGGGAAATAAGGTTAGAAATGAAAACAAGCAGAAAAAGAACTAATATTTGCTGGGTCATTAGTATTAGAACCATGACATTTCACCAAAGAGAGCTGGAAATGGAATGGAAGGGTTTCTTAATGCTGCGAAAGAGACGTGCAAGGCGTCCCACAGACCCCAGGTCCCTGGCACAGAGGCCCCAGTACTGGCCCCAGGCCTCCCCACACACCCCTCTGGGAAGCACACGTATCTTCACAGTTGAGGCCAGCATGGCCCCCACCGACACCTGATGGCAAACTCATTTGGTTCGCCTCATTTTTCTTCTAGTTGTCTGTTACCAGCCAGGCACTTACAGAACAAGATCCAAGTCACTGGCCCTATATTTACCAATATGTTTAGTCAATAAGCTGGCCTCCTGGGTGGTGGTGTACTGGCAGTGGTGGTTGTATCTTCACTTCATAAATTGAAGAAGATGCTACATTTTTTAGAGAAGAAAATTTAGAGCTTGTAAAAGGAAAGCTTATGTAACATTCTATACCATCTGAACATGTAAGGAGTCTGGAGAAATTTTGCTTAATAAAATCAGTTTTTCCTAAGTAGGCAGCTATTGCAGAAGAAGAAAAATGGTTTTGGTCAAGAATGAAATCCATTTTACATTTCTGTAACCCTGCCATCCCTAACACAATCCTCAACCTTGAATTTTCATTTCTGTCTGATCAGCTAGAACTTACTGCAGTGGGAACTGATGGGTAAAAATGACATTTGTGCAGATTAATGGGGAAATTTTTGATGTATAAAATCTAAAAAAGGATTTGTACATATGCAATAATGTTACACTGAAAATATATGAATAACCAATTAAATTTGATACGCTGTGCATGTCAAATAAAAGTGTGTCATATCAGTCAAACCACGTAAAAAAGATGACATTTAATTTGAAACGAATGCCAAGATTTAGCAAACTGACCAGATTGGACAGAAATTTGAAGAGAGAAGAAGAGATAGATTGTTTCAATGTATTCCATTTTCTAAAGTCACTTAAGCAAAATCCAGGCCAACTTTATACCAAATCCTATCTAAGGTAAGTCACAATGAAAACCTGGCTGCAGGCCTCTGACACCCCCGAGAGAGATCGCTCAGGATCCAGGAATAATAAGAAATGGGCTACTCAGCTCTCCTATAGATCAGATGATCGAGCATTTTCAAGGCCATTAAGGACAGCTCAGAGCAAAATAAAAGAGAGAACCCCTGGTACTGTGAGACTAGAGCTCTCCTTGTTCTTCCAAATACAAGATAGATCAGAGAAGAACAAATATTTCCCATTTGTGCTTTAGCCCTGGAGCAAATGCCAACATGGCCTGCTCTCTCCCTGCCTCCCTGCACGGAGATGGGGGGGGTCATGAGGCACACAGCTCACCCGAGCAGAGGGGCACAAGGTGACAATGGCCCCCAGAGCAATAAGTGGGTGACTGATGTCGTGTCTGCTCAGGTTTGAGGGATTTCCAGGGAAGGGACTTTGGGCACTAAAATCAAGAGATGTTTAGCCTCTTTGAGCCTGAGTTTTACCATCTGTTACATAGGAGTGGTGCTTACTATTTAAATGAAGTGATACACATAAAGCACTAACCAGAGACTTCAGAAGCATTAGCTGCTATGTTACGATTAATCTTAGCCCACTTCCCAAGTTGGTTTCTTAGAATAAAAGCCCAAAATTCAATTTAGAGTCTAATAGCATCCACATTTTTGAGACTCATAATTACCAAACTATCCCTTACACACAAAAACGTAAATTGAAAGATTCATGTAATCACCAAAGTATGACAAAAAGTGGCTTTATCTGTTTTCCCAAACTCTCACTCATTTGCACCAATTTCCTGTCTTAAATTTATTAATTATATTTTTGACACATGATCATAGTGGAATGATTTATAATATTTGAAAGTCAGACAAATTTCCCCAAACACTGTATTTGTACAAAATGATAAAATGTAATTTCCTTACCATTTATATACTAACTGCTCCCTCCCCACCTTGAAGTAGCTCAGAAGAAAAACAGCCTTAATATTTGAAGAAGAAAGTGTTAGCTATATTGGAAAGATATGAGACAGTCAATAACTTCATGTCTGAGCTTCCTAGCAACAAAAGTAAAAATAGAAACATTTCCCAGCCTAAAATAAAAGGGAAGCACATATGTTTATCTAGAAATAAATGTGGTCCTGTTACTAAATTCTAAGAAGAATTACCATACATTTCCTTATGTAGAAGACACCGAGTAACATAACAAACAGTATATTTTGCCCCAGACTTGCTGAAGATGCCAAATTTTTCAAGTGACCATTTCTCCTACAGATCCTTGAGAAAAGGCAAGGACATAGATCTGGTTGTGTTTCAATAAAGACAGATCTTTTGATTCCAACAAAAAAACAGACACGTTATATCTTGGGTTTTTTCTCTAACATGAATTAAATGATAGTTATTCAGTGTCATTTACCAAATATTTCTGGTTTTCCCCATTTGCAGACAGATGGTAAGTTGTGTACTTCTCTGCCCCCTTAAATTAAGTGAAACCACATGGCATTCTGTGGCCGAAGGAATGTGAGCATCAGTAACACACAGACCAACCAGCAAGGTGAAAACTGTAAAATTGGGGCATGCTTCCCTGTAACACTTACACTGTTGCAGTTATCAAAGACATTCAACACGTTTCTTAGCTGTGACGCCTACAGCATAAGCAACCAAACGAAAAACAGATAAACTGGACTTCAAAAAATTAAAAACTTTTGTGCGTCAGAAGACATCATCAACGAAATGCAAAATGACAACCCACGGAATGAGAGAAAATGCTTTCAAATTGTATATTTAATGAGGGTCTAGTATCCAAAATATATAAACTGGTACAACTCAACAACAAAAAGACAAGTAATCCAATTTAAAAACAAACAAGAGAGGGCTGGGTTAGAGTGCTTGCTTTGTAAGCACAAGGTCCTGAGTTCGATTCCCAGCACCAAAAAAACAAAAAACAAACAAACAAGAGGGCTGGAGATGTGGGTCAATGGAAGGACACATACCTAACAGGCACAAGGCCCTGGATTTGATCCCCAGCACCACAAAAATTAAAAACAAATAAATAAATGACAGCATTGGAATGGACATTTCTCTAAAGATACAAATAAACAATAAACACGTGAAAAGATGCCAAGCAACTTAGTCAACAGGGAAATGCAAATCGAAGCTACTTTATACCCACTGGGATGGCTACGATCAAAGCGATGGATGATAACAATTATTAGAGAGGATGTGAAGAAATTAGAGCTTTTATGCTTTGGAATATAAAATGGTACAGCTACTATGGCAACTGGTTTGGCAGTTTCTCAATAAGTTAAATATAGAGTTATCTTAGGACTAAAAATTTCACTTCTGGGCATTTACTAAAGAAAATCAGAAACATAAAATTGCACAAAACTTATATCTAAGAGGTGGAAACAACTCAAATGGTCATCAGTTATAACAAATAAATAAAATGTGGTGTATCCATATCATGGAATATTATTCAGCAACAAAAAGAAACGAAGTCCTGCTTGATGCATTCTACTGTATGAATGGGCTTGAAAACATTATGATAAGTAAAAGAAGCCAGATATGAGATGCCAGCTGTACAATTCCAGAACAGGTGAATGCACAGAGGCAGAAAGCAAATCGGTTGCTAGGGACCAGGAGGCAGGGAAAATGGGGAATAACTGCTCATAATGGCTACAGGTTTCTTTTGGGGAAGATGAAAATGTTCTGGAATTAGACAGTGGTTGTAGCTTGCACAACTATGTAAATATACTGATACCACGCAGTTATATACTTTAAAACAGCATATTGTGATGCCATATCAATTCTACTTCAATGAAACAGTTTGAAGAAGATCCACAAATCAAAATGAAACTTCAGTTAGTCTGGGTACCTGAGTGGCCTCAACTTCTGTTAAGTAAATTAACTTAATTTTTTACACTGCCATATAAATTAGCCTGTTCTTACTAATAGAAAAAAATCCCACAGATTCCCTTCAAAAAGAACAAGTTTGTATAGACTTTGAAGCTGATTTAAATAATGTTCATTATTATGGTACTTACATAAATTTCAATTTCAAGGCCTCAGGCTACGAGGAACTCTAAAGTCAAAATAAGCTTACAAATTAAACATATTCAAAACTACAAAATCAATAAAAAATATACTCAGCAATGCCTCAACTCTCCATCACTTTTTGGGGGTCAAACTCATACAATGACCTTATCCGCCCCGTCTTCACTTGGCACAAATGAATCTCGTTAATCTGTGGCTAAGTAATTCTACTCCACATTAACACAAACACAAATACACATACCTCCTATGGACCAAGAAATAACATAGCAGTACTTGTTTATAAACTGATAATTTAGATTACCTAGAATATATTAAATTTTATTGGATTTTCATCAAAATAAAAGTTTTCACTTTTTATTCTCTGGCAAAATCTCATGTTCCCAAGACTACATTTGTTGACCCTTAGGGGCTCCATGGATCTCAATTCGAGAAACACTGCTATAGCCTGGACCACTGGTTTTCAAGTTGGAGCGTGCATCAGACTCATCTGGGAGGGTTTGTTAAAAGGGTTTTGGGCTCCGCTTCAGAATTTTTGATTCAGTGGGTGTGGGATGAGGCTCCCGTATTAGCATTTCTAATAGTTCCTTAACTGATATTGACAGCTGCTATGGGGGCCACTCCTTGAGAACCACTGCCCTCTATCTTTCAAACATTAAGGGACTACTACATGCATGTAAATCCTCTTGGGTCTGTCTTTCTGGAGAACCTTGACTAATACAAAAACAAATGAGCCTTTCTTAGATTCTCATGCTGATCGAACCCGGAGGTATTACAGGGAAATTCTCATTAATGAACCTTCCTGATCCATTCGCCTCCAGTCAAAGGTTTCTATAGCAACCTGAGTTCCAGCGCAAGGCTCAGGCCACATTTTCACAAACTGCAGCCACATGAGTGGAAAATAAGCAACCTCTTGTGATCAACCAAGAAAATGAGGAATAATAAAAGACTAGCACCAGTGCCTGCGCTGAATTAATTCTCTGAGATTTAAGATGACAGAAACCACGCACCCTTCCAGAGATGACTTAAAGTCAAAGCAATATTTTCACACCACTGTCTTCATTACCCTTATCTCATGCATGAGTATATCTCTTTTGTAATTGCCTCATACTCACTCCGGGACCACATCGTAGTATGCCGAGATCATGAGCCCCGCATGTTATATTCTGAATAGTGATTTTATCATGTGGTGGTTGTAATAACCTTGGACAAGCCACTTAACTGACATCAGCCTCAGTTTCTTCATAAATTCACAAGAAATAATAATGCTAGCCTGTAACAGCCAGGGCCTAACCAATAAACCTAAACTAGTTTTAAGTATTTCTAATAGAAAGAGCCTAATGCAGGCGAGTTACTTCCACAATAAAGGAGCTGAGACACGGAGGAAACCACTACCACCCCTGGGGTAGAGAGCAAAGCAGGAAGATGGGATTATGGGGGTCCAGGGGTACCCGAGGAAGCTGCGGCTCTGAGGTCATGTCAGGGGAGAGGGGTGGTCTCCAGCTTCTCCCTTCCCTCACCTTTCCACCCTTCCTTGCCTCCCACTGGAGGCCTGTGCCGATGCAGCATGGGGCAGGAGCCCCGGTGGATTGGCTCCCTGCGGCGCAGAGCAGAGGCTACATCGGAGGGCCGCCCAGGGCTGGCGCTGGCCTGTGACAGCGAAGTGATCACTCATGGAGGTCCCAGTCTGCTGCAGGTGGCAGGGCCCTTATGTTGTGTATTTTTAAACTGGGGCTCGCTCGCCTTTTCCTGAGACCCTCCGACAAATTTGCCACTCCTCACCAGTCTCTTTGTCCTCCTACTCTCCCATCACGCAGTTTTTTCCTCCCACTTCCTCGCCCACACTCTGCAGCAGACAGCAAGTTGGCCGGCCTCCCAGCAAAGCTGCACGCTTGGTGGAATTCGAAGGACGCTGTTGTGCCTTTCAGCGGCCGGCTCCAATCACGTCCTCCTCTGCTACTAGAGTGCCATGTTTCCACACACCAGGTCACACAGACATGTCCTGTGTCCATGTGGAATCGACCTAGCAAAGCAATATGCAGACCCATCACCAAGTGGCCACGTTAGAACTATGCAGTTTGTCCCAGAGTCACTGCCTTAGAATACTTGGGGCTGGGTCTACTTCTCTGTGGAAGGAGCAGACTGAAAGAGATGACCCCTGAGTGCTCTTCCTCCACTATCATCCCATGATACTGTCACTGGAAGGGTCTAAGGAGGACCCTGTCCTCCTTAGGACAGGGAGAAGAAGGGGACTTCAACTCACTTTATCTATGGAGTAGGTTGTAGGTTTGCCGACTTCCATGGGGAAAAAACTACAGGACACATCAGCGAGAAACATCGGAAAGGTTTATTAGGCAGAAAGAAGTACACACTCAGAAGGGAGTACAGGCACTCATACAGTGAGACGCACTACAGTCTGAGTTTGGATGTTTTTACGTGAGCTTGGAAGAATCTTCAAGATGGATATACTCTTACTGTCTGTCAGGCAACCCTTTCAGAAGGCTAGGTTAAAATGCAAACCATAACTGGAAATGGTGGCACACACCTGTAATCCCAGCACTTGGGAGGCTGAGGCAAGAGGATCACTGTGAGTTCAAGGCCAGCCTGGGCTACCTAATGAGTTCAAGGCCAGCCTGAACAACCTAGTTAGACCCTGTCTCGAAAAATGAACAAACAAACAAATAAAAAAACATAAAATGCAAACCATTTGCATGTGTTTGAAGTTTTGAGATACGGTGCCCACTTAATAGTGCTGCTTTCTTGAAGATGGAGGTCTGTGGGAAGAGCCAGTCTCACTTTACAGGTTTATTATGTCTTTAAAACCCTCAGGAATTTTTTGGGAGTGTGTTTTTCCAGAAAGCAAAAAGCCATTGTAACCTTGGGTAACTCTGTATCCTGAATCTGCAGTTTTTCTTAAAAGTACAATTTTAAAATTATGATTTTCCTTGTCTCCTTTCTATGATTCTTTATTTGTTCTACGCTACCTCAATGCCACTGCAGTTTGCATCTGTGTAAGCCCAGACCCTGAGCATATTCCCTGCCCGCGTGTGTAACATCCAGCCACAGGTAAAACTCTCAAAATGTTGGAGACATAATTTGAGGCCATTTAGGTGTGAAAGATCCCAAGACTTGTCACAGGAATAGAACAAAGTATAATATAGTCTCAAATCCAAGCCACCTTAAAAATAAGTTATTTGTAGCTTCAAATAATTCAGAATTATGAAAGGAAAATTGGGGGAAGAAAATTAGAAAATGTATTCTATTGCACAGGATATTTTTTTTTATTATTATTATTATTTTTTTATTTTTTAGTGTTTCGAGCCAGGATTTCGCTATATAGTTCAGGCCGGACTTGAAGTCACTATGTAGCCAGGCCGGCCTCAAACTTGCGGCAATCTTCCTGCCTCAGCCCGTCAAGTGCTGGGATTATAGGCACACACCAACACGCCTGGCTTGCACAGGACCCTTATGAAACTATTGTGCCAGTATATTCCTTTACCATTCTTAAATTTTCTCTGTATTCTTCCTCCATATCTCTTCTCCAGGGCCTATAAAAGAATCTTTTCTCTAACATGGTCTTTAGCTTTTGGGACCCAGATGTGAGCAAGGACCATCAATCAGCACGATCAACACATTCCCATCTTCTTGTCAACTCCAAGCGCAAGCAGTTAGCCAGACATGCCACTTGCTGCCTTGTTCCAGCCCTGATATGAGTCAGGGCGGGCTTTAGAGAGTTCAAAGAGACCCACTTTATCAGTGGTTCTCAACGTGTGGTTCACCAGCATCAGCATCGCTGGAAACTTGGGAACGCGGTGTCTCAAGCCCAGCCTGCTGAAACAGAAACTGCAGAGGGGAGCTCAGCAATGTGTGGCTTGCCCAGCTGCCTGGTGTTTCTGGCACACCAAAGTCTGAGCGCACTGTGCGTGAAGTCAACACTAATATCTCCTCCATTTGCATTTTAACAAGCCCTCCAGGAGAGTCTGGTGCACCTGAGATTTGAGAACGACTGTACTGTGGAAACTCAAACATGTGTGTAAAACATATTATTGGTCTTATTTCTAATGACGTGAATGTGAATTTAAATCCCAGATCTCCCCACAACCTGAAATCTACAGTCTTTCTAATGCCGAGTGTATTCAACACTCTACTGGGAAAGCTTTCATCATTATGGGAGGATGATCTAAGCAAGAATACAATGGATACGCGAACACTGTGACTATTGTCCTGGCAGAATGAACAAATAGCCCTCCACCTAACTGTCATTGTATGATTGGAGGGGAAGGGAGAATCTGAACCTGTTCCAAGCAGGCCACACTTCTGCTAGTAAATGCTTCTTTCCTATTATTGACTGAAGATGCACAAGTGCCCTTCTGTACCCACAAGAAATAGCAGGTCCTGACATGGGAATGGAACCATATTTCCTTGCTCTTTTTTTCAACCTTATAAAAGCCCTTCATCTTTTCCAAGAAGAGGGGAGATTTGGCAAAGAGAGAGTCTTTTTCCTCCAGGGTGATAAAAAGCACTTTCTCTTCACTCTTTTGTTGTGCTGTTAGATTTGAAACCCTTTTGCCCTGAGAACAATACACTGCAGAGTTACTTTATGTTTTTGCTTTCTACTGTGCTTTCTCCGACCCTTAGGATAATAGGCCGCCATTTTAGCGCCAGAGAACATGTAGCTGCATTGAGTTTACGCTGAATATGTCAGGCCTATAAGTACCATACCACTACTGTAACTCTTAGCAAGCCTGCTCTGAGAGGTTTAATTTAAAGAAAGCAAACTCCAGTTAGAAGGCCTGGAGAGCAGGAAATGGGCTCCCACATCAATAGAATGCTAACCACTCTGGTGGGCACACAACCCAGAAGGTAATTTGGGAAATTTAGGAAGTCAGAGAAGATGAATAAATATGAGGAACCAACCAATTTCCTTTCTCTTTTTTATGAAGACTGTGATTGTAGGCCATAATCTTCCTCCCATCACTAACGAATGAAACAGGGGAAACAGAGAGTTTAAAATATGTGGTAGTGCTAAATAATCCACAACTAAATGCATGGGCAACATCAAGAACATAAATCCTCAGATGAAATACAGTGTGGACCTAGAAATTTTATGTAGCATTCTCTCAAACAGAGTTCACTAAGGAAGACTAAAAAACAATTTCCTCCAGCACTAAACCAGAGATACACTATACATATCTAACCATTGTTCCCAGTGATATACAACCATATCTCTCGCCTCAAGTGAAATGAAGGTTTGCTAGTTAGCTCAATGATTAGATCATTCTAGACAGCCAATCGGGGCAAATTATGTCCCAAAGTTAATGTCTCCCCCTGTAATTATTTTATGTCTGTCTACAACCATCAAATTAACCAAAATGCTATACAGATAAACTGCAGAGCAGACACTGGGGCTTCTCCTCCTATGGCTCTTTCTCCCCTCCATATGTTACTTATTCTCTTTTATTCTTTTCCTTTCAAAAGTTACTTGGGGAGCTGAGTGTGGTGGCATAGCCCTGTAATCCCAATATTTGGGAGGGAAGCAGGAAGATTGTGAGTTTGAGGCCAGCCTGGATTACATTGCAAGATCCTGTCTCAAAACAAACAAAAAAGTTTCTCAGGCTAATAAAAGAAAATGGACTTCCTAGGGTTATGATGTACAAATGCATCTACCTGCAGTTTTCCAAACTGGGCATTCTTTTCAACTAGTGTTCACTGTTAATGGCTTTAAAGCATTCCACCCAAAATGCTCATCTTTGAAAGAGTCCAGAGAACACAAAGAAGTCAAGAAGCACAGACTCTTTTCAAAGTGCTGTTTCATAGCCTTATTTGTTTCACTCCACATTCTGGGAGTCATGGGAGTCATTTTACACATGTAAAAACTGTGTGTTCAAGTAACTTTCCCAAAGTCAATGGGCTAAAACCTTTCCTATGACTAGACACTTGCATTTGCCTACCAGGACATCCTGTCCTGTATTTGGAAGTTGTGGTTGGTTGGTTGATTGGTTGGTTGGTTGGTTGATTTTAGTGAAAGTGGCATTACTGAGAAAAGGTAGACATTTAAGAATGCTAATCACAAGTATTACACATGAAAACAATGGTGGAATGGCTCTAATGTGTGAACAAATAAAAAGGAAATAGTCCTAGCTAATAGGAAACAGGGAAGTAGATCTTTTGCAAATGGGAAAGAGACCAACAGATGGAGGTAGGGGAAAGAGAGAGGAGGGGAAGAGGAAGTAAAAAGAATTAAGATATGTTATGGCATGTTCCAGTTGCCCAAGATGAGTGTAATGATGATGTCCTGAAAACATGTACTATATTTATAAAAGTAATAAATAAAAAATAAAACATTGGTAGGTACTTGACATCTCAAGGAAAGAAACTTCTCAATGTGCACGGGCAAGGTCCAAGGGAGAAAAACACTTTTATCTGGAGCAAAAGAAACGGGGATATTTTAAAGCAATGTGAAGGTCAGCAACAAAAACCATCCCTTAAAGAGAGAGAAGGGAGTCAGTCAAGAGACAGTCCCCTGACCACATAGTTAAGAGGTGAGAACTAAAACCAGTTACTCATCTGGAATGCCTACGTACCATTTAGAATGTATTTAGTTGTAAGAAACAATAAGTTTAAACTGGTGGCTCATGCCCATAATCTCAGCCACTCTGGAAGATTGAGGCAGAAGGATCAGAAGTTCAAATCCACCGTAGGTAACTTAGAGACTTAGGGAGACCCATCTCAAAAGTAAATAAATAAAAAAGGGCTGGAGATGTAGCTCCATGGAAAGTCCTAGGTTCAATCCCCAGTAATACCACCACCAAAAAGAGAAAAAAATTAACTGGCTCCTATGGCTGGAAGTGAGGGCTGCATTTGATTTAACGAGTTAAGCAAGTAATCAAAGATCCCATCTCTGTCCCTCCCTCTGCTCTGATGCTATGGAGGGGCTCAACTGGTGCTTTCTGTTGATCCAAGCACACACATGTATCTCTCTGTGTGTTTTGAAATTCTCACATGGGGGCTGGGTTCCAAGAAAGAGCAGCCCACGCTTGAGCATTCAAAGGAATCCAAGAGGAAGCCGCAAGGTTTCTTAGGACCTAGCCTGAGAAGTCCCAGAATGTCATTTCTGCAACAGTCAAGAAACTAAGTCCAGCCTCAATTTAAGGGAAAGGGAACTGCACACCTCTTCTTAAGGAAAAGGGCAACATATGTGTACGGGGAGAGCAGGGACTGTGGAAATCATCAACCACGCATGAAGCGACCAGCACTGTCGAGACGTCCCCTCCTCTAGTTCTTGCTGCCTGTACTAACAGCCCAGCTCCTGGTCCTTCAGATCCTCTGCCTATCCCAATTTACTGTTCCAGCCTCACCTCCTCCTGTTCTTGTTCGTTTATCATTGCCTAAGTCAACCATGTATGGGTCTTGCTTATGACATTCCCATTTCCAAAAAGGCCCTCCTCATTCATTTCTTCCTGACCTCAGCAGTCCTTCTGAAGGCCCAGCTCAAATCCCTCCTGCCCAGACCCGACCACTCCAGGCTCAGGTGATTTCAATCCTCTCCAGAGCCTTCTATATTACCATCGAAGGCTTTGCCACAGAGTGATTCATTTCATTGGCTGATGGGCCACTAGAGAGCATGGTGCTGGGAAAGAGAGTGCATGAGAAAGAGTGGGTTTTGCTCATTATTCTCTTCATTTAAATTTTTATAACAAATATTTAGTCCTATAAAAACAAAAAATTTAAGCAAGGGTAATAGAAATTCATTATAAAGGTTGATAGAACTAGAAAAATCTCAAAGTTTCAAACAGAAAAATAGTGTACTCTGGCAATACTAGAAAACAAGATTAGCTCACGGCTCTATCCACCCTCAGTGTCCCACTGCTCAGCCATCATGCTTCCTTCTGTTTTAGCGTCTTTGTACTCCAGTGCTTTCTGTAGACTGCTTAGTGAGACTGGGGAATGGAACTGGGTATGCCGGGAATGTCTAAGGGCTTCACCAGGCACACCCGGCAACCTGTATGGAGCATCTGGCAACTGTGCCATCGCGTCCTAAGTTGCCCTTGGCCCTGACTCTGGCCTCACCATCGCCTGTGACCATTCAGACCAAGGCCACTTCCTTCTTTAGGCTGTTTCACAATATTTTCTCTTTGAAAAGTGCCATCCCACAGGAGAAAAGCTGTGCTCTCCCGGTGTAATTGCCATTCATGGATCATCTCGCCCTCTAGGCCTTAGCTCAACCTTGGCTCCCTTAAATAAAAAAAAAACTAAAATGAAAAAAGACTCAAGGGAGCAGTCTCCTCCAGGAGTCCTTTCAAGTCTTTTACCAGCTTTCAGAGGGAAGGATACATTCTTAATGAACGATAATCGATTTTTCTTGTCTAGGCCTAGAGACAAAGAAACCCACAGCCTCCTTGGGATTAACAGCTCTGACTGAAAACGTACCACTCCTTGTAATCAAAGCCCCTCCTGGGGGGCCTGGAGTGGCTGCCAAGCCCTCTACAAGCTCCTTGAAGAAAAGGGCCATCAGGACCTTTTTACCTGTCCTGCCTACCTGGGTGAGGGGGACAGGAAATAACGCCAGATGAGCCCATCCTTCCCATCGTGTGACACAGAAGATACCTGTTAATGGAGAGGCCCTCAACAACTGTGAATGAGAAAGACAAATGTTGCCCATGAAAAGAGAATTAGCTAAAGAATAAAGGATGGGGGTGTCTGAATACAAACAGCCACACGGCTGTGTCTTAAAGAGGCCATTCCTGCTGTGAATACTGCGATAGACACTACTCTGTGTCCATATGCGGTGTCACCTGCAACATGAAACCATGAAGACAAATTCCCATAGAGCTCCAGTGATGGAAGAGAAGGACAGAAGTAGGTAGGACATCTAGCTAGAACTCAAATTCTAAGCTTCCTTCAATAATCTGAGTCTTTCCTGCTAATGTAGAATAAGAGACAGCAGAGAGCTATAGAAATTTCTGGAATAGAAATGATTTGATGCAAAAATAAATCAGCGCTCCATTACAGGGCAGGATTACAAGGTCACATTCCTCTCGTCCATTAACCTCCTCGACCCCAACTGCTCACAGCTGTTTACCAAGGTGGGCAGCTCGGAGCAGGGCGTCATGACGACCCACGCAGCTGTCAGCAGAGTGCATGGCTGTTATATGGTTGTCTAGACTTTTGCCTCTTGAGTTATGATGCAACAGATGGCAGGAACTCACAGATCCCTCACCAACAAGTACTCAGAGCGCTCTGTTTGCAAAAGTACCGCCTATTCCAAAAAGTATCTTAAGTGGAGCTAGAAGAACCAAATGATTTACAAGCTACTGTATGACAAAGCCACTGGTAGCTCCTAACAACTGCGTGGCTTTCTAACCCCTTTTAACCCAGGCCTCTTTGAGCAAAAGCTCGAAGGAAGTGAAGTGAGCTACAGGGATAGCTGAGTGAGGAGCTTCCCAATCAAAGAGAACAGCCAGGCATAAATCACTGCCTCCTTCTAGAGCTTTGCCCCGATGAGCAAGCTCTTAGTCAGGCAATATCAGAGGCCAGGATGAAGCAGAGGCAGGAAGGCCAAGGCAGGCCAACACTTGTGAAAACTCCTGACTTTGAACCAGCTCCAAGGAAATGAGGGAGTTAGCTACAGGGATGCCTGGGCAAAGGGATTTCCAGGCAAAGGGAATGACCAGCACAAGGTCCTGAACAGAAGAAGGATGAAACAGAAGAGTGATATAATCTGATTTGTTTGTAAAAGATCACTCTGGATTCTGTGTTAAGAATATACTCAGAGTCCAAAAGCAGAATGATCAGTAAGCCAGGCTACGATGGTGGCTTGGACCAGAGCGGCTGCAATGGAGAAGAGAAAAGTAGTCAGACCGTAGATAATGTTGAAAGTAGGACCAGCAGGGTTTCTTAATGCAGTAGATGTAGGCTGCAATGAAGGAAAAGACTGTCTGAATGAACAGAGTTAGATAGAAAGGAAGGATAGAGTTCCCAGCACCTGTGATAGGGAAGACTGTGGATGAAATGGGATTTAGCTTGGCTTGGAGAGATGGTGTGGACAAGTGAAGGTTGAGATCAGGCATCCGGATGGGAATGTTGGACAGGCCAGTTGGATAGAGGAGTATGGTGTGCTGAGAGATGTCTGTGTTAGAAATATGCATTCGGGAGTCCAAGGATAGAGAGTATTTGAAGTCAAGAGATATAAAGTAGAATGAAAGAGGGAAGACTCCTGCTTTTTCTTCCACTGTCTCTCACCAAAACCAAATAAATACAGGACTTAATCTGGTATCATTACATACATACACATATTACATATAATCACAGAATGGATTATGCCCTTCAGCTAATTGTATTTTTCCAACTGTGATAGCTATTATTATTTTATCATTAAAAAGCACTTTAGCAGAACTCTCTAAAACACTAAATACTCTTCTAAGCACTGTCCATATATAAATGGATGCAGCTGTTACAGCCCTGGGAGGCAGGTGCCATTACTATCCCCACTTTACAGAGAGGAAAACTGAGGGGAGGAGAAGTCGAAGACCTCTCCAAGGTCACAGTGCAAACCCAGGCACGTTGGCTCCAGCACCCACACTCTCGACCTCTGTGCCTCAAAAGAATAATGGGAGATGAAGACCTTCCTGAGGGGAAGGATGATGGGCCCATGGGAGAAAGCAGGATTTTGCAGATATGCAGACCAGGGGCAACTGCTCAGCTCCTCAGGTTAAGCATTTACACTAGAAATGCAGAAGGGAGCCCCAAGGAACCAAGTCTGGGGAACTGAAATTGGGACGCAGACCAAAGACCTTCAGCTAAAGTACCAGACTTGGGCCCTCTGTGAGAATGAGCATGAGATGGTTTTCATTAAAAGGTGCAAAATGTCAAAGGGAGGATGGGCTGTAGGAAGCTTACAAATCCCAGACAGAGTGAGACAATATCGTCTAAAATATGGACTTGGCGATTTCAAATAAATTCATTTACAGAAAGTGCTTCCATTTTCAAACCATCTTCCATAGTGAACAAATCATTTTTATCACTGAACACGGAACAGCTTAATGGGTTGTAAGTGTATTTAAATCCACAGCAAACTATAGATGTAAGTTAGATCGTCATTGTTTATTGCACATGTTGCAAAGCTTTCCACTCAAAAATTTTCAGAAGTCAGAGGCGAGATTTAATACTCAGGAAGCGAAGGAAAGCTGGCCACCTGCTTACATGGAGCTGTGACGGTTCGCAAAACGAAGTGTCTTAGTTACACACTAACCACAGCGGACTTTTAGGCCTATCCTTACATGACATGAGCCACTTCAGTCCCATCTCCAGCTGTTCCTTGAAAACTAAACCAAACCAAAGTGTGACCTGCAACAAGGTTTTGTAGTATTTTACATGAGCAAAACAGAGAAACAGACAGAAATAGTCCAAAATTTAAATTGTTGTTTCAAAAGAAAAAAATTAATGTTTTCCCTTTGGAGCAAAGCAAACACATGTCCATGTGCTAATAGATTTCCACCAAGACTTCTTTTGGGTTTTATGGGGTATGGATCTCAGTATTCATTGCAGGAAGTAGAAATTGAATAAGTCTTTGAATTGAAACTTTCTGCAATCTTTCCTTAAGCCTTTAAAATAAAGAGCAGCTCCCAGATTGACACCCACTGGGTGGAAACATGGAGGACGGAGTGTGCACACTGTCCTGAGACACTCAACTGCTGCAGGATGCAGGGCTGCTTGGTTTTCCTGGTCCTGAGGATGGATCTGCAGTGGGCCACTGCCATTCTCCTGCTGCTGCTTGGGGATCAGGTTCAATTTTATGACTCTGGAAACAGAGACTTTTCCTAAGAGTGTAACTAACCAGCTGCTACTGTTTGCTCTTAAGTGTCCCCCAAGGGCTGTATGTTTGAAGCTTGATCCCCAGGGTGAGGCTGTTGGAAAACAGTGACACCTTCAGGAGATGGGCCTGGTGGGATCTTCTTAGGTCATTAGGGCCATGCCTGGAAAGTGACTACAATCTCCACCCCCTTCCCCTTGCTTCCAGCTCTGAAGGAGCAATTTTGCTGTCACAAAGTCCCACCACAATGTGCTGCCTCTCCACAGGCCCGGAGTAACAGTCTCAACTCTTCATGCTCTGGAACCTCCAAATAAACCTTTTCTCTTTATAAGTTGATTGTCTCAAGTATTTTTCTTATAATGACAGAAAGCTAACCCACCAGCATAAAGTGGGATTTAGGTCTATTAATTTCCATGTATGAGTACTAGAAAAATCAGTGCTATACTTAGCAGTATGTTTGTCCTTCTTTTAAGAATTATCTGTAAACCTATTATGTGTCAAGAACTGTGCTGAGTATGCACTGATAAATAAAAGGTGGAGAAACTTGGGGACCTTAGGGAAACTATGGTCTAACAGTGCTTTTAAAATGATATTAACAGGGCTGGGGGATTTAGCTCAGTTGTTAGAGTGCTTGCCTTGCAAGCACAAGGCCCTGAGTTCCATCCCCAGAATAAAAAAAAAAAAAAAAAATACTAATCCATGCCTGGCCTTTGTGGAATGCCATGTTTTAAAGATCTCATTCTGTCATGATCTAAGAAAATAATTTCTATCAGAAAACAATGATGTTTTACATAGAAACAATTCAATACAATATTACAAAAGTGCATCATAAAAAAAATTAGTAAACTAAGCCTAATAGGCTCATTCTGTGTTTTTCCATCAAATTTAATTTACTAGATATTGACGTTTATTGTCACGTAAGCAGCAACAGGTACCAAAGGATTAATATAAACTTATGGACATCCAGCTTTTGTATGAGAAAACTGAATCTATTTTCTGTGACCCGAGAACTGACCATTACAATTTGATGTCAGTTAAAAAAAAAAAAAAAGTACCATGATGTTCTATACATAGCAGATTACCTTTGAAGCCTGGAGTTAGAGATTAAAGTACATACTCTTTTGGTGTTGTTATTTTGTTTTTTTAGATGGAGTCTTGCCATGTGGCCCAAGCTGGCCGTGAATGGATGATCCTACTCTCTCACACCTCTGAATAGCTGTGATCACAGGTATGTGGCACCACACACAGCTGGTATGTACTCTTGTTAAAAGGTGGCACTTACTGGTAGGATATCATACTGCAGCTCAGTCCCATTAGACAATAATAAATACATAAAGGGAATCACAATAGAAACAACAGTGCTAGCTTAGGAGATTTTTATTCCCCAACACCCAAACCCTCTTCCTATTTGGGTGGACTATTCCATGGTAAGAGACCCCAGCTTGTATTAGAGAAGCCAAAGCAGACAGACCTCCCTCTCCCAAGCCCTGGGCTCTGCCATTTAGACAGGATTACCAGTGATCTTGGGTCTTAAATAAGAGACCTCAGGAAGAAGAGCTGGGTAGATTAGAGCTGCAGCAATAGCAGAATCCAATAGTGGTTTCTGGTCCAGCAGCAGCAACACAATATCCTGATTTCACTGTGTAACCTCCTTAGCTCCTATCTGTCTTCAGCAACTGCTTTTCCAAATATCCTGTAAATTCTCAAACTATCCAACATTCTTCTAATAAATTTCTTGTCCATTTAAGACAGCCAGAGTAAGTTTTTGTTGCTCAGAACCAAAAATCCAGCCCGATACACATGCATTGTGTGCCTTCTGCGCATCAGGCATTGCACTAAGCCACACACATACACTGTCTTATCTAGCCCGCCACCAAAAAAATCCTGTGAAGTAAGAACGCAGAGGAAAGGAGGCAAAAAGACTAACTTGCACATGTCACACAGCCAGTTTGTCAGAAGCAGGATACAAAATTAGCCAGCCCAATAATGGAACTAATTCTCTCAAGCATTTCGCTACTTTACGAAGAAAAAAAAATTGTGAGGCTATTGAAAGTACTAAAACTGGAAGACAAGGCTGAACATAGTCCTAAAGTCTACGGGCAGATATAGCTGATAAATTACACAGAAAAATCCTGCAAATGTATAAGGAAACGCTGAGGTTGGAGACAATTTTACCAAGAAGTTGCTGAAGCTTAAGTGCCTTTCACTTGCAAGGAGCCCTTTCCAAAGTCCTAAATTTAATTTTGTGTGTATATATAAATATTCATTTTTTAAAGGAAGGTCCTCAAAATGAGATAAACTTCAAATTCGTAAAACTTGGGTCCATCCCTAGATGAAACCATGAATCTATCAGATTAGAGACTTGGTTTCTAGCTTCAGATTTGGGCCTCAGGAAAGGATCTTTACCTAGAGACCTAGACCTGCTCACTGTGGATAAAAGCACGCACCACCTTAGAGGCCAAGCCCACTGTCCTCTGCTCAGAGGGAAGAGGGAAAACTGGGAGTTATTTCTCGCCTGCCCAGACAGGGCTCAGTGCACACTGGTGGTATTTTAAGAACCCACAAGTCTCCAGGGCCCTTCTCGTCCGACAAGAGGGCAGACAGGACATCTTGTACCCACAGGTACAGCAGCAGTACAGCACCGGGTGTGAGCCTGCTCGTCTAGGCCTGGGCAACAGGGCTTCCCGGAGGACCGGGTGGATGAAGCCCCGATTCTGAAGAAGAGAGACAAACAGCCAGGCCCCACCCAGGAGACTAGGAGGATCCTGTCTTGATTTAATGAGCTGATATTTCATTCATCATTAATTTTTCATTAATTTAAATAGTAGAACAATTGTATTTATCTCAACTACTGACTTTTTGGAATCACCCTTTTATTTTATACCCAAGATGGGTGTCGCATCCGTTCCTCTTCTCCTGACCCTCACTCAGAATACAGAAAATCACCAGGTACCAATTAACTCTGGGGTTACCTCCTCCTTCCCCTCTCCCTCCCCCTCCTCCTCCCCCTTCGCTTCCTCCTCCTTCTTCTTGTCAGTACTGGGGATTCTACCCAAGGCCTTCACATAAGGCTATACCCCCAGTGTGATTCTTATTTTTATTTTGAAACAGGGTCTTACTAAGCCCCTCATTTGCCCAGGTTGGGCTCAAGCTAAGCATTTGCCACCACACCCAGCTCCAGGTATACCTTCTGGAAATTCATGGTTAGCAGATTTCATCATCATAAAAATATGACCAAGTGTACTTACACAAACTAAGATGACCACAACATCACTAGGCAACACGGCTTTATGGAATCGCTAGCGCATACAAATCCGTCACAGACCAAAATGTCATTAAGAGTACATGACTGTATTTCCAACATAACACTGTAGCCAGGGTGCCTCAGCCATCTTTAATTGTACATAGTTCTGGGGCACAATGTGATGTTTCAGTACATGTATGTAATATATTAATCAAATCAGGGTGATTAAACTTTTCCATCTCTTTATCATTACTTTGTGTTTGGTGCCTTCAAGCTCCTGTCTTCTAGCTATTCACCAAATATATTAGAGGGTATTGTGAATTATAGTCTCCTTACTATGCTATAGAAAACTAGAACTTATTAATTCTGTCTGTGTCTGTGCACCATTATCCAACCTCCTGTGCCTCTTCTCCCTACCTTCCAGCCCCCAGTAATCACTGTTACATTCCAAATGGCTCTTTAAATGTCTACCTATGAAAGAAACTAAGCAGTGTTTATCTTTCTGCGTCTGACTTATTTCATTTAGCATAATGTCCTCCAGTCCCATCCATTTTAGTGCAAATGATAGCATATCATTCCTTTTTATGCTCCAGCTGTCTTTATATCTAAGTCTTACCAGCCTTTCTCACCGTAGAATAGAATCCAAGAAACTACATCTCTTTACGGAGTCGTGTTTGTTTGGGAAGTTCTCGGCTCTAGAGAGGATGGTCCTAAGCCAAACGAGGTACTCCCAGTGACCTTCTCCTTAGCTCCACATGAAAATCATTTGGGGAGATTTTTCAAAATACCAGTATCAAGGTCCTACCTCCAGAGTCTGAAATAATAGCTACCCAGGCAGGATTGTTTAAGAGAGTTGTTGAAATATAATTTGCATACTATAAAATTAACCTATTATAAATTCAATGATTTCAGGTAAAGATACATAGTTGTGCAGCTACCACTCCAATCCAGAGCAGAACCCAACTCTCACCAAAAACTCCCTCAGGACCAACATTGCTGGCCACTTCCAGTCCCTCGCTCTCAAGCAACGAACAGTGTTTGTTCAAAGCATCCCATTGATTCCAGAATGTGAACATGACTGAGAACTACCATTCCAACACCCAAAAGCTAAACTCCTTAATTCTGCCTCATGAAACGTTGACACTTTCTGTGACAATGTTTCCCTATGAAGAAATACATATCTAATTTCACATCAAAAAGCCTTGGGGAAATGGAGTCAGTTTTATAACAAATAACCTGTAGTCACTGAAACACTAAATGTATATCCACACCTCTACTAAGTACAGAATGCTATGTTGCTACATAGGTTCAGGACACAGAGTTCTTTGTTTTGTGGTAAAATTAAAAGCCTGAGGTGCTACCTTCAAAGTCATATTCGTTGCCTTAAAAATTAACAAAGAAACGTTTTCCTCAGGTTGATAAATCGTGAAGATTAGAAAACTGCTGCCTTTAGATGTTAAAACTTTCCTCAGAGGAAAGGTTCCTGAGAAATACAGTGTTTTTATTGTTGCATTGCACAACGTGGGTATGGTAACACATGAGTGCAGGAAAGTCCTATACAAAACAATCACGGACGAGTCGTTGCCAAGAGCTGATGTCCCTCTGTCATTTTAGGCATTCAGGGCAAGCAAGCACTTGTAAAGGAGTGAGCCAGGGAGCAGGAATGAACTTGAAAGATTTCACAGAAATGTCAGCCCCTGAGGGCTAGAAACGTAAGCAAACCAAAGCCAGAGGCTGCCGGTGAGTCAGGGCGTTCTCAACACAAGCGATTCCTGTGCCCTCGCTGGCCCAGCAGCCGGCCGCAGACACAGCGGAACGTGGGAAAGGTATCGGGTGGGGCTGGACCGCAGCTCCACCCAGACCGCTCCCTAAAATTGCAAAGCTTTGAAATAGTGCCCCCCACCCCACCCAAGGAGAGGCTTCCTCAGAGGCAGCCACTGAAGTTCTCCAGCAACAAGTTCGCTGGGACTCTTCTGATGTGGTGGTAGCATTTCCTATTATCTTCCACAGCACACTGTTCGTACTGTTTTTGTGTTTCAAACTAAACACGAGCAGTTTCATACCAGCTGTGATGTTGTGCATATAGTATGGACCATTTTAAAGAAACTATTAAAATTTCAAATAAATTCAACAATTATATAACTTGTTTTCTCACTTTAAAGCCCTTTTTTAAAAAAGAAAAATCTACTTCCCTTATAGGTTTTTACAGCTAAGTGGCTATTACAAATATCTCTCCCCTTTGGAAGTAATACTTTACTCTTTAAGGCAGAGAGCTTCATGTACTCTATGGGAAAGTCTCTTAATAGGAAGAATGATATTTTGTAAAAGTACTTTTTAAGTAAAAATTTTATGAAACTTGACCTGAGAAAGAAAGGGAGGAAGAAAGAGAGAGAGGCTTTCAATTTCAGGAAAGTATGCATAGATAACAATGCATAAAGAAAATTTGGATTTTAGTAAAGTTGAAAACCCAAAGCCATGCTTTCTCTCTATATCCAGGTTAGAAACTCCCAATATTTACAAAGGTGTTGGGAACAAATATTAAGATAATCAGCTCCTCTGATTATCAGTTGGTGGTTTTTCCAAATTCTTAGTCCACAGGAAAAATATCAAATGACTTTGAAAACAAAATCACCTGAATACATGCTAGAGCATGCTCTCCTCTCTCCTATCATTAGAAATGACAGAAAAAAATGTTAGGTAAATAAATCAGAAACAGATACACAAAGAAAGCAGCCTCCATGGCCAGAAATGAGCCAGTCCCAGAAAAAAAAAAAAAAAAAGACAGATGGAATCAGATTACTGAGCCTAAAACAAATCCAGGAGCAGACAGCTGTATGGTAGGATGGTTCCAAAGGTCCCTAAATTAGACAAAGAAGGTGCTGGAAGCCTGTGCAGACCAGGAGGTGCTGGGCCATCATCAGAGATGGTTGGACCATTGCAGTAGGAGATGTAGGACAGGTAGTCTCACACACACACACACACACACACACACACACACACACACACACACACAGAGTTGCCAAGCAACTGTAGGAACAAGTCCCGGGAGCAACCACACCCAGCATTTGGGCCAGAAAACCAAAATGATGCTCCTGGTTTTTGGCTTTACCCAGAAGGAATACAAGTATCTTGGCCAGAAGACTCAACTGACTCACTGCTCAGGAGCCCAGCACCATATCTGGCTCCTGCCCTGTCACCAGAGGTGTGGCATTTGCAGACACACTGGCTGGGCCTCTCGCAACAGAAATGAAGACACAATCACAGGCCACCACACATTGAGAGAACACCCTTATATGAAAGAGAGACACCAATTGCTAACAAAAGTCATTAAACGCCCACTTAAAACTGGGTGCAGTTGTCCATGCCTATAAACCCAGCTACCCTGAAGGCCCAGCTTTGGCAACTTAGCAAGACCTTGTCTCAAAATGGAAATATGAAAAACAAGGGATGCAGGGTGCTGAGAACATAAATTGGTGCTCCCTGGGTTCAGTTTCCAAGAGACAGAGAAAAGAAAAGAGAGAGAGACATAGAAGTTACCTCCAGAAGAGTGAGAGTCTGAGAGAAGAACCCGCAAAGAAACAATAAAAGAAAATGTCCCATACAAAGAACTCAAAAAAATTAAACCTCCCAAATTTAAAGACCCAATCCAAAAATGGGCAAATGAAATGAATAAACATTTCTCAGATGAAGAAATAAAAATGGCAAATAAATATATGAAGAAATGTTCAACATCACT
>PVJO010011043.1:0-61507 GCA_004026905.1 Hystrix cristata
ATCTTTGTTTATGGTGAGGTGTGTGTGTCCCACCACACTAGCACAAAAGCCACCCCAGGAAGAGCCAAGTCCATGGGTAATAGCAGGGCCATCTCACAGCTAGGAAAAGGGGGAGCTTTCCAGGTTACCAGAGTGCTCTCACATTCCCAATCTCCAGGCCTCCTAGCTCAGCCACAGGCAGTTCTGGTTATTGTCATTCTCATTTTACAAAGCTCCAGGGCTGAGAGGGAGAACCATTTGCTGAAACCAAACTCTGTGGAAGTGGAGACGGTGCCCAAGGCCAACTCTTCTGCCCCTGCCTCACCCCCAGGGGGCCCACAGGGACCAGGGAACACACACTCACACCATCTTGATTCTCAGCAAGCCTGGCCTTCCACCTGGAGGAACCACCTGGCCGGATCATCCTGAGCTGAGTGAGACCACAGCAAGGCATAAACTCTGCCTGGGGACAAGTCACAGGAGACAAACACACTTCTAAGCAAAAAGTGAATCCCAGGGTAAGGAACTGGCAGTGGTGTCAAAGTTTCACACACATGTGTAAGTTTCTCTCTGTTCTCTACTCAGAAACTGTTTAAGCATACCCTAGTAAAAGCAAAACTTAAAAGGCTGCTTTACTGGCTTACACAAGAAGTCTGATTAATGGACTGCCCTTTTTCAGTAAAGGCTATTGTATTAGTCCCCTGTTCTCCTACTGGAGATTGAACCCAGGACTTTCACACTGAGCTATATTCCCAGCCCTTTCTTTCATTTTGACACAGAGTCTTGCTAAGTCACTAAGTTGCCTGGCTGGCCTCAAACTTGGAATCCTCCTGCCTCAGCGTCCCAGAGTGCTGGAATTACAGGCATGTACCACCTCACATGGCTCACATTCTGGAGACTGCTTCACCTCTGCTCACTCACTTCCTACACATACACTAAGTTTATCATGAAGAAGCTAAATTTCTAAATACTTAATCTCATTTCTGGGAAATTCTTTTATTTTGCAGGGAGAGTAGGTTGTATCTAAGAACTCCTAAGGAAAAAATGCCAACAGACATCTACACCCTAACTTCAGTTTGTAGCGACCACTCCAGGGATGGAGGACAAACAAACTTGTGGGCGCTTAAACTGTTATTCATCCAAAGGACGGTTTGTGTTTTCTTCTGAGGCAGTTAAGAACTTAAAAATTGTTTTCCCTAAAAAACTGACTTATCCATTGGGGCTACAAGTAACCAGAAAGCAGAACAAAGCTTGACCTTTATTGTGCATCTATCTCTTTTATTTCCTTAAGACTCTGGATCAGATCTTTGCTCAGTTCTGCACATAGGCATGTTAATAATTCAGGGAGTCCTATCTAAAAGCAATACAAAGTTGATTAGCCTAAATTTCATAACCTATCTCATCTCCCTTCAAGACTGAAGACACCAAGATAAGACATTCACAAGGCCATTCAACCATCCATAAGCAGTCCAAGGTCTCTAGGCACTGCCATAGCCTTAATATTACCCTGGATTCCAGCAAAGCCTCCACAAACCGCGACTGCCCAAGCAGAAATAGTCACCTCATGGAGACCTCATGAGGTGATCAGGACTTCTCCCACAGCCATCTGTAAAACCAGAACCCAGCCCACCCCAGCTGGTACTTGAAGTTGTTTCCTCCCCTTTGTCGAGGGGCCTGATTTTCTGCATCAGAGATGAACGCTTTCAGCTCCTCAAGCTGAAGACCCTTTACCATTTCCCCTAACTCTGCGTAATAAATCTATCTATGCCTCACGCTGAATGTCCTGAAACGCTTTTCTACAACATGAGTCAAAGACCTGCCTGGAGGTGCCTGCCTCCTCTCTAGGGGACCTCATCAGACCCCACATCTGGTGAGAGTAGCACCAATAGCAGGGCCTGAACTCGATCCGCTAAATGCCTGCTTAATTACTGTTTTTAGCTCAAAATTCACCTAATGTGGCAGACAAGAACATGACCACATAGTTCTCTTTTCCAACTAAAATGAATTTCCCTAGGGCCGATTACATTCAGAAGGAATGCATCTCCGAAGGGTGCTTGAAAGAGGAAGAAAAAAACTGGATGAGAATCTCACCACTCCAGGCAAATCCTTTACAGCATTTGAGCCCTGGCAAATGAAACTCTGGAGAGACAAATGCATTCATCAGGAATCCGCTTCATTAATCGGAAAGGAAAAGTTATGTTAGGAGATAAGCCACCAGTAATTAACATTTATTGTATCCCCACTGGATAAATGACACTGCAGTCCCCATTTTACAAAGAGAGAACACAATTTCTGCACACAACCTGCTTACAATGTAATCTTCAAGGTGCTCCAATATGAGACACAACAATGCCAATGGAATACACTGGGCTTTGCAATAGATCCAACCACCCCGTGCAGATACCTGATTTGGACAGTGTCTTATTTTCCTCATTGCTGAGACAAAACACCCAACACCTAAAGTTAAAGAAGAAAGGTTTATTTGGCTCAGTTTGTAGGGGTTTCAGTCCACAATCATCTAGCACCAAGGCAGGGTGACATGGCAGAGGGGCAATGCAGAGGAGAAACAGTTCATGGCAAAGCAGGGAAGGCAGAAGGCAGCAAAGCACAAGTCATGGCAACAGCCCTCTTTCTGGCCCTTATAGTCCACCCAGGCTACCTGCCCTAGGGAGGTAGTGCTCACACACAGGGCGGGGCACCCTTAATTCCATTAATACCAGCATCTTATCCTAAATCCCAGCATCACACACCCACCTCCAAAAAGCCCTCTGGAAAGCTCCAACTATGACACCATGAGGCTTTGGGGGGACATCTAGATACAGGCTATAACAAACAGCTTTCTAGTAACAGAAATGCACTGGCCTGCCCCTGTTCCAAACCTTCCCCCACATCCTCTGACTGTTGGCCCACACTCCTAAAGAAAGGATATGACTTTGTGATGACTGTTCATGTAAATAAAACACACAAAAGGAACCTACTGTACTCCATACATACGTACCTATCTCCACAGCCCAGCCTGCTGACAGAATCAATCAGTCCACTGCCACACTGTGAACTCCATGGGCAGGGCAGGTGGGGCCTTATTCACACTGCTCATAGGAGATGCTGACATATACTCATGAGTGAATGAATAAGGGGAGGGGGAGGAGAGGAGAGGAAAAGGAAGAGAGGGTAAGTAAAAGGGAAGGAGTAATTCAGGGAAGAAGAGAAGAAGGGAAGGATAAAGAAAGAAAAAGAAGGGAGGATAGAGCTCCAAGGTTTCTGGAAGTTTTTAATGGCAAATCCAAGGACCACTTTTCCATTGAATTTAGTCCACAGTTACCACATTCACTCAAAGAATAAATGCTATTTCCCCCTTAGCCTGAGATCCTGCACTTCAGCATTAACCCTTGGCTCTCTCCAGGACCAATCTCCCAGAGTTGTGTGAGATACTTTTACTGCACATTAGACAGCTCTGGGCACATGGCCCCAAGTTTCTTCAGTCTCTAACTTGGCCTCTACAATCCTGGGACAAACAAGGCCCCACCCAAATGAGTTCCAGGCTCGACTTCCAGGGCTGTCCATGGAAAACTTTTCTTCTGTTCACCTCTTACAAGCCCTTTAGCCCTCTCGTGTTGCTTTCACCATGAAACCTTTTCCACCATCCCGTCAAAAGGTCCTGATCCTCATCACCCACAGAACACTTCCCAGTCGCAATTAAGTAATACATTATGTTATCAATTGATTAGCCTCTTTTGTCCTTACAGGCTCTCAGCTCCGTGAGGACAAAGACCTTGTTTCTTGTTCACTGGTGTTTCCCCAACACCTGGGACAAGGCACAGTAAATGGTAGGCAAAATTATTACAGTGGTTAGAAGAATGAGCGAATGGATACACGAAGCAAAGCACCTGGCATCTCCCGAGAGCTGAGAGCAGTGGGTGTTATGGCTAATCTTGACTCTCAACTTGACTGGACTGGGGTACACCTAGGAAATTAATAAAGCACACTCCTGGGCATGTGTATGAGGGCATTTCCAGAGATGGACGGCGTGTGGGACAGAAAACTGATGGGAGGAATCGCCCTGAACATGGGGCCCCCTCCAGTAGGCTGGGGGGCCTGATGGAACAGGAGGAGGAGGAGAAGGAAGGCTAATGGCCCATGTTCTCACTCATGCTCTGCTTCTCAGCTGTCATGAGGTGAGCAGCTTTCCTCCACTATGATGTTTCCATGGACTAAAATGTCTCAAAGCCTGAGCCGAAATAAACCTTTCGTCTTCTAACTTCATTTTCTCAGTTATTTTGTCACAGAGACAAAAAGCTGACTAGTACAATAGCATGGGTCACAACAGAGTATACACTTAGCTATCCCCTTCGGTTCAGGATCTCACCTCTACTCTGTTCTCTCTGTCATATTTAACCCAATATGGAATTTTGATGTTTATGAGATATAAAGTTGTACATTTTTTTTTTAAGTGAAACTTCACTGCATTGCCCAAACTGGCCTTCAGCTCCTCCTCCATCTGTTTCCCAAGGAATTAGGACTACAGATACCCTGCTGCATCCAGCTGCAAATACTTTTAAAACTTAATTCACAAGAATATTTGAGTCAATTGGAACATCAGTTAACACTTCTATTAGAAACAGTTCAATAATGAGGCATTTCCCTAACCGTAATTCTGCTATGACATGAGTGTCAGGGTTACACAGTTTCCTGTCTGAGGGTCCTGAAAGTCCACGAACTCCAAGTTCCTGTAATAAACAGCCACCCTAACCAAGCCCCAAACACTTCATCTTTCTTTTATTTGTAGCACAATCTCCTAGTGAAAATCCAGTACAGTGCCAGGTTACAGAGGCACTGAAGGGACAAAGGCTCAATCCACACTCCTCCCTCAGTTTGTACTTTCTCTGATGGTTTCTCACATCTAGAAAACAGCCCAACTAGCTGTGCCATCTATGTTTTTTTCACGTCCATGGACCTAACACTTCAATTAACTTTGTGGAAATTATAATTACTGAAAGGAACTCTGGATTTCGCTACAGTGTAAGGCAATTCTCTCTCAAGAGTCCTTGAGTTTTCCTCATGTACTGGAGATTAAAATAATTCTTTTTCAAGAGAGCGTTTTTTTCCCCATGACTATCACCAAACCAGAGAAACAAATATCTGGCCTAGCACTGACCACTTAAGACAAAGTTTGAAAAGTAGAATAGGGTGAAATTCTCACAAAAAGCAGCTTGCCATCTTATCCCCTCACTCCCCATGAACATACTTGGATAACCTTGTACCACTTCACTTTCTCAAGTACAGCTGCCTAGAAATCCCTTCCTTTTCATCCCACCAGTATTCTGCATCCTTTCCAGTATTCTGCATCCTTTCCCAGTTCTTTCCAGAGCCCTCCTCATGCCCCAGGCTCTCTCGGCTCTGACCTCCCAGTAAGGCCTGGGGTGAGGGAGGCGGGCTCTCAGGCAGTTTCCTCAGCTTCTGACTAGTGCAAGGTGATGCCAGTCAAATCTCTGGTCAACCACTGAGCACACCCGTTAGCCGTGACTCCATCTTTAGATTTGTTCTTTCCGGGAGAAAAAAAAAAAAGTGTTTTACTTCAGTTACTATATATGTGTCAGCTGCAACTGCTTAATTTTAGCTGATCTGGGCATTTATAGAAGGAAAATGGACTTCCCCTTCAGCTCAGAAAATATGTAGAAATTATTTCCCTTTAGACTTATCTGTATGCTGTTAATTCACCATCTTTAAACTAAATTTTTAGAACATGTATAGTGTTAGCTATTCCTCCAGATATGTTCTCATGTTTCCCAACTGCAAAATAATGCACGCTACACTTCTTTCCACACTAACACGTAAACACATACTTCACTCGAGGGATAAATTAACTTTATTTTCAAGTATATTTAGTAGCAATAAAAGGTAACAATCAGCATAAGGAAATGCTTACTGGCTCCCTTCTTTGCTGCTGACTGTATACCTCACCATTTACCCCACTCCAATACATTAGAAACCCAAAAGAAGCAATTCTAAAAAAGCAGTTCTTCTAATTAAAAACAATTTTAATATTGCTTCAAAGTGAAATATACGCTACATTTTAATAAAGCTGCCTTTATTTTTAAGGGTGATTTCCTCAGCATTTGTGTTAAGTAGATTTTTCCCTTAAGGGCACTGCAACTCTGAGGAGCCTGGCTCATCTGGAGAGCAAGGGCCATCTTTAGCCCCTCTCCTACTGCCCCCTGCTGCCCTCTCCTGAGAAAATGGCGGCTGCAGACAAAATAAACCAACAACCTACTGGGTGCCAAGTCCTATGGAAAGCAAGAAAGAATAATTTAAGGCATAGTCCCTTAAGGTGCTAGGAAGGAACAGAGAAGGCAAGACATACACATATAAAAAATAAAGAACAACACAAAATTACACTGCCATGTTATGGTTAGGACTGCCCAGACTGACTAGTAAGATTCTGGAAAGGGCGACATGGGGAAGATGAAGAGACTGGTAGTTTCTGACATTTTCACCATTAAAGAACCCCTTCACTCAGCCCAGATTGCACACTTTCGGTAATTCTTCTGCAGAAGAAAGCCAGAACACCCAGGAAATATTCATTGATTCCAGCCAAGAGCAAAGAAATGTAAAACTTCAGGTATTTCCTAAATGCATTTTAAAAAATAAGAAAAGCTCATGGAACTCTTAAAAAAAGAAGAAGGTACCCAAATCTATGAGCCCTAACATGCTACCTCCGTGGGATTCTTAGGGGGTCTGGGAATACCCACAGAATATGTTTAATGACAAGGTTCTGTATCTAGAAGCATTTTCCTTCCAAAGAAATAATCCTTAGCCTTCATTAGAGTCCCAAGGGGACTGGTGGCCAATGATAAGTCAATAAACAAGTCAAATAAATACAGATTAAATGGTAGGCCCAGAGACATCCAGCAAGGAACTCCCGGCACAGATGAAGAAAGAGGCCATTTCCATCCTAAGAGGCTGACATTGAGGTTTATATTGAAGGAAAAAAGTCCATTCTTCCTTCCCATCTAGGAAAAAGGGGGAGAGGGTTACACCAGCTCCACCACACTTTGTAGCCTGTATCACTCTCCTTCAACAATTTGAAAGGTTTTCAAAAGTGGGAGTAGGCAACCACAACAGGCCACAGTTCTTAACTACTGCTGCTGGGTGGTCAGTTCTCCATGCACAGTCAGTCTCTGTCTGCAGAGCTAATTTGACAGAGTTTCTGCCTCATACTTGCTATGCTATCCTGGGGACACTGGCAGCTAAATGCTGGGAGGCACTAATTTAGAGCTCAGCTTCATGGAAAATTAATACTATATGAATAAAAAGCAGAGACTGTGTCCAAGTTCCCAGCCAGTGAACTTGCTTGTTGGTGGAGGCAGCATGTTCTCCACCCCTCATCCTGAGAAGCAGCAGAGGTTACGGGTATCTGGGGGTGCAGGCTCAGGACCCCTTACTCACTGCAGCTCCGGGGATGTGGTTTCATCTCACTTGGTCTCGGTTTCCTTTTCCGTAGGATGGGCTCATAACAGCTCTTATCACTCAGATTGCTGTAAAGAGTATTATCAGTAACAGTGACACCCTTAGAAGTGCTCCTGATACACCTAAACGTTATGCAAGAGTCTGGCTGCTGCTGCTCCTATACCAACAACGAAACAAGACTACAGGCAAAACGCTCAGAATGGTGCCGAGCCCACAGGGGACAGCAGCAAAGAGACTAGCGAGGGTGGCGGTAAACACCAGTGCCAAAGTAGACACGACCAGGGGCAGCCGTTCTGGGTCATTTCAGCCAAACACCATAAAACCTCTTTATTTAAGAAGCAGTGTAGCCAACCCAAAACATTATACTCCTCTTGCAGAATCACTTGCCTAAAGTTTTATAAATAACTATACCAATTACAGTCGATTTCCATCCATGGTGATTATATTCCAAAAAGGCTCCCCAAGGCTCCCCAAACACAGAAATGGGGAACACTGAGCTGACCAGGATGGCTGGGTTCCTGTAAGCCTCTAGTCACAACACTCCCACCAACCAAAGCCCCACGTGCTTCCCACAGGTTCACCTGCCAAGGCCCTTCCTCAACATGGCCTTTCGCTAGCACGGAAAACCAGCTCTTCACATAATTGGTTACTCTTACTGGCAGCTTCGTTTTCCAGTTTTAGTTTCCCCTGTGGTCAACTGGGGTACAAAAAATATTAAATAGAAAATTCCAGAATAAACAATTCATGAACAGTGAATTCACAAATACTGAGCCACTGTTCCTAAGGCAGATGTATGTGTGCATCTCAGAGATTATAATCTTAAATGCTAAAAAAAAAAAAAAAAAAAAGTCAGCCACTCATTTTGGTAAATTCTATTTATGGTACAGATAAGAAAAGTAGGTCCCACGGTGCTCATTGTCTTGCCAGAGGCCACCGCACTAACAGATGCCGGAGCTGGGATTGGAACCCCACTCCATGGCCCCAGAGCCAGAGCGTCTCACACTGGAGGACCTGGCGCGGCTCCTTCAGGCATCTCCATACGAAGCTCACACAACAGTCAGGCCAGCACCTTATTTGGCCTCTGTTGAGAATGTGTGCACCTGGCAATCATCTGCACATCTTTGCAAATGACCTCCAAAGCACCATGAATTTCAATTTTTAATTTCCAAATAAATTTTAGCAAGGAGGCAAACCTGCAAATACGAACTATGTGAATGAGGATAAACTTTACTTTCAAAATTCATCCTCAATTTCCTGATCTTCACAACCTTCCTTGCCTAAAATTTTAACATTTTTCATGCAGCATCAACTTTTGAAATGTGCAAGCCAAGGATTTAACAATTTTCTGACTTGGGGTAATGTGACTGAGAGAATTTTTTGCTGTTCAGCCCCATAACAATGCCATCCACTATGCTTTTTTAAAAATCAGTCTTTATCTCATGAATCCATGCTAGCTGTTTTCTGTTTTTTCATAGATTCATATGCCCTATAGATACTACTTTAGTACATTATAGAGTGACCTTCCATAAAGACTGACTTCTTCTTCCTTTTTAGAGTGTACCATGCTTTGATTAACACTGAGCTTACAGCCAACATCACTTCAACTCACACCTGAACAAGCATACAGGTATTTCACCTGTACGACACTTCACAGCCTTCCTGTACTTAGTAATAGCAGACAGCACCGCAGCCCTCTACCTGTCAGCTGTTTGAAGACAGCAGATCACCAGCGTAAGGCACAGAAATAGAAAAACACGCCCTCAACAGACCCCCCCAAAAGGACACTGGTTTTAAAGTATGCAACTGAAATAAGATGGCAGGGTATGGCCTTGTTCTGCCTCTGCTGGAATGGGTGTGTAACTGACTGAAATTTTCACAGCTCTCTGTGTGTTGTGAATGACCAAAAAAGCACCCAACGTACTGATTCTGGGGATCACAAACAAATTACAACGAGTAGGCAAATTTCCCGATATGGAATCTGTCAATAATAAAGATCAACTACATAGTTTTAAGTTACTGGAGTATTTTGAAAGCCTGAAGCCACCACACTCATACAAGTCACTCAAATCTCAAAAGGAAATTATATAACGCTGTGTGTGTGTGAGCATGCTTGTGCGCACATTTACCCAAAACCATCCAAGTTCCATCCTCTTTTCACATAACTATAAGCCTCTCTAATTACTGAGAGAAAAAAGACACTTATTCTCCACTATCTCCACTTCGAAACAGGCAGTGTCACTTGACTTGATTATTTTGAAGCTGTGATGAAAAGTAAATTGCAACAATCTTTGCCACTGCGGTTATTCAAGTTCAGAAAATACGCTCAAAGACACGCCCCCGAAGCTTTAAAGGTGTTGATTTGGATGTAGGAGGGAGCTCCTGAAACACCCTCGCCCGTTTTTGAGTGAAGGTTCCCTGGGAGGCTCTCACACCACAGATCTTACTGCCTTCCACACCACAGAGCATCATGGTGATTGCTAAATGATGTGCACCTGTGGGTTCCATTCTGCTTCCTTTAAGGGGTGTCATTTTTTTCTTCACAGCTCACAGAGGCATCATATTTTAAAGGATTTACAAGTTTTTTGTTGTTGTTGTTGTTTCAAGGAAAAAAGACTGGGAATGAATCTTTAGCCCTGGCAGGTTAAAGTGGGCGACCTCCTCAGCACAGGGCAGAGCAGTGAAAATCCTGCCCCCAGAGCTTCTGGTGGAGGAAGACTTGTCATCACTAAGCAGGCAAGTGTGTACTGTGTTGGCTGTGCCAAGCACACAGGAGAAAAGTCTGGCAGGGAAAAGAGGAACAATACAGTTGCAGTCTTAAACAGGTGGACAACCTGGGAAGGCATCACTAAGATGACCTTTAAGTAAATATCATAAGGAAATAAGAAGCAGCAATGCACAGAGCCAAAGGAAGGATGTTCCAGGAAGAGGTGGAGGAAGTGGAAAGCCCCTGAGATAGAAGCAAGCCAATAGGAACAACCAGCAGCAAGGCTAGTGGAGCGTCACCAAGTCGGGGAGAGGGAAGAGATTCCACTCTGTGGGAAAGGGGGTGCATTAGAGGCTTGGTTTACTTTAGAGTGGTGTATTAGCTTTTCAAATTTTCCGGTATTTAGAAAAATTGAAGTAGAACCTTACCTACCCACTGCCCACAGGCTAAAATCAGGCTTGAGGGCTATTTGTGGATCAGTCTGACCACTCTCGGTCCAGTCCTGTGCCACACAGAATGGGCTTGGAAGATGAGAGAAGAGAACGACACTCCAGATCCTTTGGGAAGGACCAGCTGCCCAGTTCAGCCACATCACCCTGCTGACCAGCAGACAAGGGATCGCAGGCAGGCAGCTGTCCCCAGACTCAGCCACAGACCACAGAGCACACGAGTGTTCTGCTGAGAAATTTGAGGTATATATGCCATCCATGGAGAGGGTCAGAATAATTCATAAAATGAAGATTATGAATGGCACACATTCAATAACAAGATGACCATTTAAATAAACTATAGTTAGTTATAGGGAACTAATTTATAAAAAAGTACACACCTAGACTATGGTTTACTTTAAAATACACACAAAAAAAATAACTGGAAACATTATATGAAAAAGAGAGTACATTTTCTGCCCATAAGTGTAACAAATTACAAGTATGTAAACTGATAGAGAAAATGTTTAAAAAGTTAAAATACAGGGTTTTCCCTTAATTTTTGCTCACATCACTTGTTATTTTTTTTTTTTTTCTCTCAAAAGGACAACTCTGGAATAAAGCTGTCTAGAGACCAGCTTATGTCTATATTTCAGAGACACCGGTAATCTAACTCCAGCAAGGTTATGTAAGATGTTTTTTCTTGGTTTATCACCAGGCACAGAAACATCAAAAGAAGTTATTGTTCCAAGTTTTATCCTAGAGAAGGATCACTTGTCACAATGCTATTTAAGAGAAGATAAGTTTTATCAACGTGGAATAAATGTCAAAACAAACATCAAGAAATTGTGGAAGGCTGTTTTACTCCGATTCTTAATTTAGTTCTTTTCCATCTGCTGGAGACAGGTATGAATAGAATTCTTGATCTTGCTTTGCAAATTTTATGGGAGATGGGAGAGGGGAGTTGGAAGACAGCTGGGAAACTAAAAATTATAGATAATCCAAAAAGCACACTGTATTTAATCATTTATTTTGCTCACTTTCCCTAATGTTTAAGGAAAATTTTTAAAACTCCCATTTCAAAATGGCTTTATAGAATTATTAAAACATTGTATGTGTGAGACTTAGGCAGGAGGGTTGGTCAGCCTGGGCAACTTGGTGAGACCCTGTCTCAAAATTTTAAAAAGGGCTGAGTATGCAGCTCAGTACCCCAGGGTTCAATCTCCAGTACCACAAACAAAACAAAATGATTAAATAAGTATTGTAGGAAATTTAGGAATATAGAATAAAGGAGAGAATAAAACTTACCTATGATCCATTAATTCAGATAAAATACATATTTTGTGTACTTTTAGGGTTTTTTTCCCCATACAAATATTTAATGAAATATTCAGATGTATATACATGCCCTATAGATTGTGTGGCCTTAAAACTCCACACTCAGAATTTCGTGGCAAGTTCCCAGGAGCAGTAGGAGTAGTGGGTAGCACAAGGGGTCATTCTTCAAGGTTTGAGTCCACAATGTAGCAGCAGAAGTCTGGTCAGGTTTTGTTGGAAGAGAAATCAGATTTGGAAACTCTTGAACAACTAACTATCTTTCCAAAGCAAAGCTTGGAAATCTAAACTACATAATTTTCCCATAGTCCCCTGGGCAGAGAAGACTGAGGTTGGGAAGTCTCTGATCTCCACATGTGTGTGGCAGAAGTAGGGGGCCAAGGTGAGAGCCAAGAGCCTCACCAGAGGGGGGATGTTGCTTTGGGAAAGACACTGCGGGAGAAAATATCCAACTAGGACACAGTAGGATGACTGAAAGTAACTGAGGCTCAGCAGCATCACAGGGGGACATCAGGATCTGACTGAACCAAGAGAACAGGCTAGAAGAGGCCAAGACATTCTCTAGAATGTTCTCTCCGGGGGGTCATGATGACTGGACCTTTCACCAAAAATAATGAGGATACTTTATCCTTGTAATATGAGTTATAGGGTGAATAAATCTGACTTTTTAAAGTATACATGCTGCATTTGTATACTTCATTAATGCGTTATTAAACCGGAATCATGACATACATTTTCATTACTGATTTGTTTCCCTTCAAATGCTAATACTTTACCGCACCGTTATCTGAAAGGCTATCATGTGTCCCTTAATGCGGCTGCTCCTTATCTGAGGGGAAACTGGTGAGACTCTAGGTAAACACTTGCCAAGATAAAAATTACAAATGATCAATAAGCATGTGACATTTTTCAATCTCACAACTAATTACAGAAATGCAAATTAGAAGAACAGTCAGATGCTTCTTTGTCTGCCCAGTAAGCTGGCCAAATTTTTCAGTATGATTATGTTGGCAAGGGTGCAAGAAGCGGGCCGTCAAGCAGACTGCTGGCCGAGGGTGTAAATTAGGAGGCCTTTTCTCCGGG
Source organism: Hystrix cristata (assembly GCA_004026905.1). Taxonomy (NCBI): domain Eukaryota; kingdom Metazoa; phylum Chordata; class Mammalia; order Rodentia; family Hystricidae; genus Hystrix; species Hystrix cristata. Next base: position 12,997 of record PVJO010011043.1, read on the forward strand.
CCATGTGGCAGTATGTTCCCAAAGCCTTTAAAAGACCATTCGTGCATGGCAGTACTCGTGAACGTGTCCTGATCACCCTCTGAATAATGAAGAGCTGATCTACTACCACATGCATAAAATTTGCACATTTCTGTACCACAGATGTTAGGATCCACCACCTGCTAATTACTCAATACTGACAGGGTAAAAGGCAAAAGATTAAGCGGCCACCTGATGGATCCTGTGGGTTTCTCCTTGCCAAATACAGGGGGAGGTAGTTGACTCCTTAAAACCAAGGTCAATCCCTAACATCTCACCCCAAAGCCTGAATTTGACAACTTGGAAGCTCCAACTACCCACTGCCACCTCCCAACCCCTGAAATGAACACATACACACACTGTCACCCGCAGGATGCAGCCTACATTACAACCTTTACAGGCAAGAGGCTTGGGTCACACAAGTCAGATGCCCCTGACAGGACACAGAAGATTCACTGCGTAACTCGGAGGGCCAGATGGCACTGGAGACAGACATGCTAGGAAAAAACCATTTTTAATGTTAGCCCAACCTAAGCCATATGGCAGAGGACTCCTTGGCTGGCTGGCAGGAGGAACTGGGCATTCCAGATTCCCAAACAACTTACCAAAAGCCAAAGATAAGGGGAGAGAGGGCTTGATTCCAGGCTACCTGCATCACGAAAATCATCATCATGGGGGAAAATACCAGTGTGAACCTTTTGCAAAACACAACATTTTTAAGATACAAGTGTCACGTTTAATGCAGGAACAGCCAGTTCGTCTACAAATCTGGCTCAGTGCTAGATGAAAAATCTTGTCATTTAAAAGCATTATACATCTTTTCAAATCTCAGAGGCTGGAAGTATGCACATGGTGGCTTTTACAGGAAGAATTAATGTGGAGGGCACATTCTCAAGCCAAAATCTCCCATTTAGCGAAAGCCAACCAGCCACAGTATTTAGTATGCATCTGAAACTGAAGCAGAGGAAGTCTGGGGACAGAGCTAGCAGGAGGGATTAACACGGAATGAAGCACAGATGCGCTTACCCTGAGGTTCTGACATTCTCTGATAGCTCGGCATCGTTTTTTATAAGCATTCGTGGCAGAGTGAATTCCGTCTTATATTCTAGAGATAGCTGACTCTACTTCCACCCTAATGTGCATTTCTCTCTAAATCACTGTCCAGGGCAAACTTGCATTCTCACTGACTGTAAAAAGAGCACACGGGGGCTCCTCCCCCACTCTCAACAGGTTTGGAATTACCTAAAAATGACAGCTTTTTTGTTTGGCACATGTGTGTCTGTTTTAAATTCTCAGCTCTCCAGAGTCCAGAGAATAACAGGAACTGGCCTTGTCCCCCAGGACTCACATAACTCGGATTTCCTGGAAGATAAGCACGAACCGAGTTTTCACTTCTCTTCATAGTAGTATCAAAGGTAGTAACGACCAACTTAGCTAATTCCACCAGCTCCCCTACTTCCATCAGCTCTCTCTAGTCACAAACCAATCAAAAGAGGCAGAAATACCTTCCTAATTCCTTCCGTCCCTTTCACAACCCGCCTCCCTCTCCTTATGGCACCTATACCTCCTGTGAACTCCCAACCGGCTGAGAAGCGTCTGTCGTGTTCTCTCTGCCTAAAACAGCTACAGCAGCAGGAGCAGTCAGCCACAGCAGCTTCCCTCCACTTTGGCGAAGCTTTCAGTACTGCAATCAAGCACCCATTTGTATGACCCTATAGCATAAATAACTTACGTACAAAATTAAGACGTATGGAGAATGTTTTCAAGATTTCTAAAATTAGACATAACAATCAGCAAGAAATGTCTGATCACGGAATGATTTATTTACCAGGCTATTAGGCCTCAATCCTTTGAGGATTTAGGGAGGAGGGGTCACATGTGGAAATCACACTAAGAACCCCTAACTGTACATCAAATACACATCTACCTTCTTCCCATGCTCCAAGTACTAGAAAAGGAACCCAGGGCCCTTTGTATAGTTACATCCCCAGCCCCTTCTTTTTATTTTGACACAGGGTCTCACCTAACTCGCTAAATTGCCTAGGCTGGGCTTGAATTTACCATCCTCCCGCCTCGGCCTCCCAGAGTGCTAGGATTATAGGTATGCGCCACAACACCCAGATACATCCACCTTATTGAAACCAGAGCGGCTCACAGATATGACAATCTTCTCCTACGGCTGTTCTCCTCTGGTTTACACGGTAACATGGAATTATAATGCTGTAAGCTTCCCAAGTGAAAAAGCAGCTGTAATTAAATTCATACTCATGAGAAATAATGGTGTGAAGAGTATTATACCAAAGTAAAGAAAAATAGCTTTTTCAAATGGAATTCAGAAAGATACTTATTTAATCCCTCTCCCCTATAAGTCAGTGTTTTAGCCTCAACTCCATTTGCATTGGGGGCCCGATAACTTGCTGCTGGGGGGCTCTATCCTGAATGTTGTAGGAAGATCAGCAGCATCCATGGCCTTGACATGCCAGATGCCAATCAGCAGACACCTCCAGCCACTGTCAAACGCCCCACTGCTCTAAGTGGTCTCTTGCTGCCGAGACTCCTGGTATAGGAAGACCACCCAGGGAGGGCTTCCCTGAGGCGTCCGATACAGGAGTGCCGCCGCCGATACTCGTATCTTTCCCGGCCTCCCATTCTCATACAGGGTCCTTTCCCATAGTACAAACTTCACTAACAATTTCAGGGCCACAAGGACTCCCAAGTTACGTGTTCAAAAACAAAGGTAAGACACTAAACTACTCCCTAGACCTTGAATGGGACTCCCTTCTATATTCTAGGGTGTTTTAAAGTCACTGATTCCCAGAATCATCTCCCTGGCACGGCAGCAAATGACTAACTCTGGGTCAAGAGACCAATGCAACGACCTCTTGCAAACCACTGAACGTCTGGTTCTCGGGGCTCAGGAGAGAAAATGAAGTTGAATCATTTAACCTGAATGTTTCCATTCTCCAATCCACAGTTTCTAAGAACGCTGCAAGGATCACAGCTACTTTTCCATATAAAAGGGGTACATTTAAAAAGACACATAGAAACATGCAGTTCTGCCATGTGTGTCAACAACAGTTCACTTTTTCCCATTTCCGTAATACAATGTACCAAGAAAGATAACTGGGTTTGAATCCCGGCAGTGCCCAATAGCCTGTGAGTGACCCCAGACGTCTTCCTGAGCACCATGCCTTCATCTGTTGGGTGGGCAGGAGGGGGAAAGATCACACATGACAGCAGTGGCCCGGGGTAGCCCTCTCAGCCTGGAACCCACACACATTTGCAGTCTGCACTGCTAACGAGGAACAGTAATGGCCACTTGTATATAAGTCATTTTCTGGGTCCATGCCCAAGAAGCTGCCTGCCAGGCTGTCTTAACACATTTATCAACCAGTAAAGTCGAGTGTCCAGTATTGTAGCCTCCAGCACATGGAGCTCCTGAGCACATGGACTGTGGCTAGCCCCAATCAAGACGGATGCAGTACGTGTAAAATGAGTTGAAAGATTGAATATGAAAAAGAATGTAAAATACTGTGATTTGTAATATGGATCCTATGTTGAAATTCCAATATTTTGGAGAGAGTTAAAGTCATTAAAATTAATTTCCTAATTATTACGTTTAGTGTGACTAGTGGAAAATTTTTAATTACATATGTGTCTTGCACTATATTTCCACTGGACTATGCTGATATAACCCAGCCTCCTCCTACCCCTAATGCCATATTCAGTTCAAGTTAAGAAAACCTGTAAAGAAATCTCATCTACTCCCTATTGTGTTTAATGGTGGGAAACAAGCTTCTTTGAGTCCCCTACACAACAAGTTTGTATCTAAATTGCAGAAAATAAAGGCAGGTATCAGTGGGGTTTCAGACACAAGACCCTTCTAGAATCACACGTGACTCTCCTACGTCTGCTGGGCACCTTCACCCTCCAGGTCTTATTTTCAAATAGGCCAAGAAACAGCATAAGAATGGAAAAGAAGCCAATTACCTGGTTTGAATTCCAGCTTCCCATTTCTTTCCTACCTGACTTTGGACAAGTTCTTAATCTCTCTTCACCTCTAGCACCTCATTTGTAAAACGATGATCATAACAAGGCATAGGTCCTGGAGACGCGAAGAAGTCACAGGGTCTAGTACACAATGAGCACTCGGGAAACAATAGCGAAAACCTTAATGTCCTTAAACTGGTAAGAATTCAAGAACTCGGGTTATCTGGCTCAAATCACGTAAATCCTACAGGGCAGCACCAAAAACAGACACACGAAAGGAATGTTTAAAAAACTGTGGTAAGAACACTCATCATGAGATCTCACCTCTAAAAGACTTTAATACACAGGTTCAGTGTTGTACAGCAGGTATCCGGAAACTTCCTTGACTAGAGGAATCGTGCCTACTAAAAACCCCCGTCTCCCCCTGTTCAGAGGGGGTTTGTTTTGTTTGGGGTTTTCATGCTGGAGACCGCCCAGGGTCTCAAATATGCCAACCACAGGCTCCACCATCAAGCTATACTGGCCCCCAAATTATGTTTTAATAACCTCTGCCTAGGTTCTATCTGATCAGTCAGGGGGTAAAAGGGGGGAAGTTTCGAGCATGGAATTATCCGAGGGACTGTGACTGTTAGCCCTGTTTGTCAATTTGATTGGATTAAGAGCTGCTTAGAGGAGGAGCTGGATTGTCAGAGCGGTAACCCTATCAACGGATTAACCCATTGATGAGTTCATAACTGAATGGTATATTAGGAGGTGGGGCCTACTTGGAGGAAGTAGATCACTGATGTGTGACTTTGAAAGGCGTAATTTTTCTCCAATTCTTTCCCTCTTGTTCTACTTCCTGGCTGCCACAAGGCAGGCAGTTTCCTACACCAAGCCCTTCCACCATAATGTTTCTGCCCTAGAGCCCATCTTAGACTGAAAATGGGAGCCAAAATAAACCTTTCCGCCAAGTTACATATGTCAGGTATTTTGTCCCAGCAGCTGAAAAATCTTGTCCTACTTCTCATGTTCACTTGAATCATGCTGACTACAGTACACAACTCGATGTCCTGTGCCCTCACATGTACAAGTCACAGATGTTTCTAAAGGAGTCATCTTCTCACATTCTCTGCTACACTTACCAAGTGGGGATCTCATTATTATTTCAAGTCAGTAAACAGGATGACGGTGGGTCACAACAAAGCAGCAGCAACATCTCCCTTCAGCATTTCAATAGTCTTCTCTCTGTAATCAGGGGCACTGATTCCAGCTCCCCCAACATGATAAGCAAAAATCTGTGAATGTTCAAGTCTCTTATTAGATCACCTTACCTACCTCCTTCTCTAGATTACAATCATTTGTAGATTACTTACAATACCTAATATGGTGTAAGTGCCATGTTAATAGTTGTTATATAGTACCGTTTAATAATAACAAGTGGGAAAGACTCTACATGTTTAGTAGAGGTGCAATTTTTTTTTGAGGTGCAATTTTTTAATATTATCAATCTATAGTTATTTAAACCCAAGGAAGCAGAAATCCATGTATACAAAAGGCAGACTGTATTGTACTGTCCTCTGGTCACACCAAGGACACCTGAAATCTGTCTCTGGGAGAACAAAAGGACAGAAAAAGTACTGACATTTAAGTCTGAGCAAGCTGTTGGGTCCACCGCAGACACCAGCCTGCCACCAAGATGCTGGGTCACTAAATGTGGCAGGTCTGCCAACCCCTTTTGGGTCTGCTAATAAAGAATTTAAACCCAAAGACTGCCAACTAATGCCAAGTCTTCCACCGAAGAAGTGCTTTCCTTTCCATCCTTCCAACCACCTTCTCTCACTGAAAGCAAGTAAGTAGGCAAAACACCTCTGCTTATAGGAATAAACATCACAAAATCACCTAGGGCTACAGCAAGGAAAAGACTTTTAATGAACTTTATTTGGGGGTTAAAATTCATAACCACACCATGAAATTCAATATGCTATAAAAACTTATGGTACACATTTAAATTTTATTTTGAAAAGAAAATCCTACTGATAACAGTTAAGGAGAGACACAAATTGTAGAAGCCTATAATAAGAAAAATGTTATCAGAATAATTCAGTTTTCCATGCCCTCTGGCTTTCTCTAAGAGGTTTTTCAGAAGTAAGCCTAAAATAAGAACTGTGTTTCAGGCTTTATTAATTTTCTTAGATTTTAATTTAGCTGCAAAATAATCCTTTATGGTCCCATCAACCAAAAAAAGTAACTTTTAAATTGTCTTTTCTCCACAGATAAAGATAAGACTGCTGAAATTGCCAGCGCTGGGCTCTCTCCGGCGAGGGCAAGGGGTGTCCTAGGATGTGGCCATCTGGACTTTTTATAGGTCCCTGGAAGTTGAGTGTGAGGGATGAGAGTCAGCAACTTTCTAGGAGAATGAGATGAGATTTCTGTTTGTCTGTCTCCCTCCCTCCCTCTCTCCCCTGTCAAAACGAAACTGGTCCTTAACTGGGCATGGTGGTGCATACTTAGAACCCCAGCTACTCAGGAGGCTGAGGCCAAAAGAAAGATCACAAGTTTGAAGCCAGACTAGAAAACTCAGCAAAACCTTGCCCCCGGTACCCCAAAGGAGAAGGAACTAAACTGGTCCACACAGGGTTGCGTGGACATCTCTGAGATACAGTTACATGGCCATTAGGGTCCCCAAGCTCCCAAAGCTCCCTACAGAGACAAACAGCTACTGCCTACACTATGTGCATAAAGGAAGGACTGAATAGATGTGAATGAGATGTGAGCGATCGTCACCCCGGCCACCCTCACCCCGCCTGCTGTAGCAATTCTGGTTTCTTACCTGCCTGCTTACCAGGCGCAAAACCACCTCCAGTCACTTCTGAGTATTTTGAGGTGAGGGATTCAGAGGTCAAGTTCTGAGCAGAGCCTCCCACAGCAGGCCCCAGCCCCCGAGGTCTGTTCCTGTGAAGACCACACCTATAGCTATGGCCTCATTCACAGAGACACAGGCCTGTGACCTGAAAGGGCCTCTTTCAAGTACATGCACAATTCCATGGGAAGGAATGAAAAGGGCCATAAACGTCCTCTACAGTGTACAACACTAGGAGATCCGTGTTGTTACGGTTTGTGTCTAGATGTCCCCCTAAAGCCTCATGTGAGGTGTTTTCAGAGGTGGCTGGATCTAGAGCGTGTGATTACTAAATTAGTCCATTGATTGGTTTGGCATAGTTCTGCTGGGATCAAGGATGCGATACTAGGATTAAGGGTGCTGGGATTAAGGGTGGGAGTGCTACCCTCCCTGAGGGTAGATAGCCTGGATAAAATAGAAGGGACAGAAAGAAGCTTGTCTATTATTCCCCTCGCTTGTACTCCTTTGCTTACCTTGCTGCCTTCTGCCTGCCTGCCATGCCGCCCTGCCTTGGACCTAGCCGACTGCAGACTGAAACCTCTACAAACTATGAGCTAAATAAACCTTTCTTCCCATAGTTTTGCGTGTTGGGTATTTTGTCTCAGTGAGAGAAAAGTAACTAAGACACATGTCAACCTCAGATTCTATGGCATTATGACCAGACTATCCCCCTCTGCTTGTAAGAGCTCAGATTTTTTGTCCTGGCAGGTCACAGGGGTGGAGTTGAAGGCATGGAAAACACTTCTCAAACTTCTTTCTAAAGGCCTCTCTGGATTATGCAAAGAGAGCAGAAGGTACTTTTTAGCAGAGACTGCTCTCTCGCCCAGCCCCCATGCCCTTCTCTTCCCTTTCCATCGCTTCCACTTCCCAGGTTTCAGAAGGGCATCTGGCTGCCCTGCCCACTTACACAGAGAGCCACAACCACAAGGCTCTTATGAATGGTTCCTGAACAGACACAAAACGTTCAAACTCTGTCTCATTAAAAACAATCAGGGACACATTCCTCTTTTCCCCCTCTTCCTACCGGCTCAGAAAAGGTAACAACTAGATAGCCACGTTCAATCCAGAAAAGTGCTGATAATCACTCTTCAAAGGAGCATCAGCAAGCACTAGGTAGTCACCCTCAGACCTTCTATGAGGGCAGAACACATTTGCACCTTGCTCAGATTTAGGGTCTCTTTATTACAACATCCAAGTCTGAGCTGAACTAATTCTTCTGATCTGAATTTTAGATCCTGTCGGAATCCCCCAAATAATTTTTCTAAATCAACAAGAGTGTTCTGTAAATATCAGCAGCCCCGGATGGGACATTTTCATAGGAAGGTGATGACAGAAACTGGGTTCTGATGGTCCCATTCCCAGCATCCAAGCCATGGACCTCAGACAATGACCAGTAGCAGCCTCTCTCTCCCCGGAGGAGCACTGGCCTGAGGTCAACCCAGGAGCCTGAGCACTGGGGGGAAGAGGCAGTGAAATCCAGCTAATGGAAGATCAAAGGAGGCCAGACAGTAGCCCACAACAAAGAAAAACACCTTCTCACAGGCCACAGAACCTCTGTGAAGTTCCCAGCGCCACCAGGGATAGCTACAGCCACCTTCCCTCAAACCAAAAGAAGCTGTGGAAGTAGCAGCGGGCATCAGTAATGGCTACTGTGCACTTACTATGATTTTCCAGGCATCTGTCAAGTGCCTCACGTGTATACAGGATGAATATGCCTTACGTGAAATGCTTGGGACTAGAAAAACTTCAACTTTTGGAGCTTCTGACATTTGGGAGTATTCGTATGTGGGACACTCCAGGACTGGGAGCCAAGCCCAAACGTGAAACTCATTTAAGTTTCCTATTAACTTCCCCTGAAGGTAACTTTATACAATATCTTTTTCCGCATACCTGCATCTTGCCCGTGACTCATCATGGGACTTTGTACTGTGGCATCGTGTCAACACCCAAGAAGCTTCCAGCGTTCCAGCATTTCAGATTTCAGCTCTCCAGATTAGGGATATTCAACTTGCCGTGGATATTTTACAACATTTTACTTTCCATAATTTTAGATTTGCTGAAAAGCTGCACAAAATTGTACAGAATTTCTGTACACCCCTCATCTAGTTTCTCTCTTCAGGTAACATCTTACATAAAAGTAGTATAGTTATCAAAACGAGGGAATTCACACTGACAAATTACTGTTACCTGAATCTATAGGTCCTGTTTGAATTTCACCCAGTTTTCTCACTAACTGCTTTTCTTCAACTTCAGGATCTGAACTACAACCCCGCGTTGCCTGTAGCTATGAGGTCTTCCTCACCTCCTCTAATCTGTGATAAATTTGAAAACTCCAGCTCCATTATTTTCAAAATGTCCCTAATGTTTCCAAGATTGAAGTTATATACACTTCTGGCAAGAATACCACTGAGGTGACATTTTGCCTTTTCGATCACAGCCGGTGTGTGTGTCGTTGTGTCTCGACACTGGATGTTAACCTTGATTTCCTGGTGCTGGTACGATCTGCCATCCAGGGACACACCCTGTGGTACTCTGAGCCTGCGAAAATACTTTGTGTCTCATCAGACTTTCACCCGCTAATCTTAGTAGCACTGAAGGCCCCACCGCAGCACTCACTGCCACAGTGTTGCCAAGGGTTCACTTTCTATTTCCCTTACTTCTCCCTGCATTCACTAGGTAGAGATCTTCTCTAAGGAAGAGCTACTTTTCCCACCCCTCAGATTTGTTTATTCAATTATTCATATCAGCATGATTCCTGCATATTTAATTCTAGGAGTTATAACCCAATCTTATCAACACAATGAACTTTTAATCCCAATAATAATTCTGATACTATTACCAGTGTGTACACTGGGAAATGAAGCAAGGAGAGATTTTAAGCCCCTGTCTAAGGTCACCCAGCCGATCAGTGGCAGAGGTGCACAGCCAGTCCAGTCCAAATGACTTGCAAGTTCTTAGGCAGCGAAAGCTCAAGCCTCTGGGGTAAATAAAGTGATATTATGGATGAGCAAAAAGCAAGATGTGACCCACACCTCAGCAGGCCCATATTAGGATACGAGAAAACCAAATATCTAGCGCTGTTTGTTTTAACCAGTAGACTTACTTTAAAATTACTTCTGTCTTCTCAGACAAGCACCATTAAGGGCAGCGCTCCCAGCCCCAAGCAGACACAATCCACCCGCGCCTCCAGAGAGCGCCAGGCAAGGACCCGGGAGGCTCCACCCGCTGCAAAGTGCTGACTGCCAACAGCAATAAACGGCAACATTAGCGATCTCAATGGGGCTTACAAAATTAAGCTACTTCAGGGGTTATTCAACTTTAATAAGTCTTCACTTTCTCAACTCCTAAATCTGCCTTCATCTGCAATTTGTTGGGGCTGTTTCAATGACAGGGGCTCTAACTTTGTGCGCCTGCTCAGTAGAAATGACTCAGATTTTAATTTAAACACAAGGAACACTTTCTCCAAGGGAGCAACTCACTTTTGTGTTCTCACAATCATGCCTGATTTCCCTTCTGGTTTTCAACATCACTGACAAAATTCATAATCATAATTATTATTTTAATTTAATAGGTGCTCAGCATCTGATGTGCCATTCTAAGCTTTAAGACCTGTCTTGTGCTTGCACTTTAATTGAATTGACATGAGATTGCAGTTTCTTTAAAAATGAGCTACGCAAGGTTATTTTGTGCAAGGTATTTGGGACTCCTCCCTCAGGATGAACTTTTATAACAGGATTCATCACCTGCCAAGACAGAACAAATGTCAACCCTTCCCGAGAGCCTGCAACACTACTCTCGAACAAGGTCTTTATGCTTGTTATCAATAATACAGTGCTTTATGCAGAAAACAACTTTTATTCTTAGCTGAAAGAAAATAGTCAATGCAACTGTACATTGCCTCATATTTCACATTCTCCCACCTTCACAAACATGTCCAGTCATGCGTGTTGCTAGTTATATAATTTTAAATGACTAATGAATGGATTTTCTCTCGTGCACATCCCACTAACAAAGTGAGCCTTCTTGCTCTTATAGGAGACATAAAGAGCAACAATCCACATCAAATACAGAAGCACGTTCAAATGCCCAGTGCCAAACAGACTCCTGCAGCCTGGCCAAGGCTTGAGGTTGCTACATACACTGCTTTGTTTAACAAACAAAAAGTGCCTCCCTGTAACAAAATCTTCTTTCAGGTCCACAGGATCAGGCAGGCCCTCCATAGACCACCCAACAGGAAGGAGAGAACACCCTCCCTTCCCTGAGAGGACGTGTAAGCTTACGATTATGAGGCGGCTGATAGGCACAACAAACAGTTTCAGAGAATGTACTTAATGCCTGGCACTGTTTGAAGCACCACATGTACACTCCTCCGTCAGCTCTCAAGTGGGCCAGGTGTGGTAGTACACCCTATAATCCCAGCATTCTGGGAGGCTGAGGCAAAAGGGTGGCAAGTTCAAGGCCAGTTTGGGCAATTTAGCAATCCCCTGTCTCTTAATATTTAATAAACAGCTAGAGATGAGCTCAGTACAAAGACTCTGGATTCCACTCCAATCCTGCAAACAAACAAACAACTTATGAAATAACTTGCTCACTATCATACAGCTCATAGATGGTACAGTTAGGAACTGAACCCTGGTGGACTGGTAACAGACCTCAAATGCTCGGATTCCATCCATACTGCCATTGTGCCACTTACGTCCCTGCCCAGGAGAGACGAGACTGCCTTGTGTGTGGCCAGGAGGCCAGGAGGACCGCGCCCTTGCTCCCTCAGCCCTCCCCAGGGCCTGGCAAGACGCCGTCACCACACTACATGGCTTTGCCAGAATCACAGTCCTGTGTCCAAGCCAACATTTTCAGAGGAACAAAAAAATGTTCACAGAAAGGTCTTCTTCGTCCAACCCCACATTAAACCCCTTCCTGAAAGCCTAAAAAGAACACAAATGCATAAGTGAAAAAGATTCTGGAGGACCCTTCTTCATTATTATTTCTACCCTCACTTCTTTCAGAGGAGAGGCAAGCAGAAATTGCAAGGCTGGTTCATTCTTCTAATACACATTGACCAGGCATCTGCTCTGTGCCAGCAGACAAAGCCCATCTTTGCTCTCCATGAAGTTGCACATTCTGGAGTGGGATAAAGGCCGTGAGCAAATAGAACAATACAACGTCAAGCAATAAGGCAGCAGCAAGCGCTAACTGAACAGTGAAGCAAGGCAGGGAAGGAGATGGTGGGGAAAGGGGAACCTGCTGTGTGAAGGATGGTCAGAGAAGACCTGTCTGAGAAGAAAGCATCAGGAAGCCAGGTGGCTGGAACCCAGAAAACAGAGCTCTGGAAGGGTGGTGTGAGAAATGAGGCCAGAGACACAGAGGGGGACCTGATCACATAAAGCCTGCCACCAGAGACAGATTTGGATTTTAGTGTAGGCACAATGGAAAGCCATTGATGCTTTTTAATAGCTCCGTGATCTGACAGAACCATTAAACAGTCCTGGATGAACACAGGGTGGGGCCAATAGTAGAAGCAGGGCAACTGAAAGGCAAAATGTCTGATGTGAAAGAACTATCAGTGGTGGAGGAGGCATGAGACACAGTTTGGCGGTATTTAGAATCAAACTCCTCCAGGAAATTAGGAGACACTGAGGATGACCTCAAGAAATAATAAATTATTTCAGAATTGGAAAATATTTAAGCACTGCAGTCCAGATGTTGGGCTATGATATAACGATGCACGAGTTCCTTCTTTATTTGCATAAAGAACAACAAAGAGGTCTACATAACATGAAGAACATGCCACAGGTCACGTTTCCATCCTGATTTTGTTAACGGAGCAACTGTGTTGACCCCAAGTCTCACCCAAGATTGCTCATCTGAAACCAGGTGTTAGACTAAGGAGAAGGACTCCATGGTCCCGTGTACTTTGCTAAAACTATCATCACTCCATTGTGCTCTTGCCATCCCCGCAGGCTTGTCAGGAAACGGGGGACAAGGAAGGAAGGGGAGGGAGAGGGCAGACAGCTCACAGGGAGGCCACCCCATCCCAGCCGGGGGCAACACAAAGAGAGTTGGTGGCCAGGGAAGGCTCCTCGGGGGGATACGGAGGTCTTGTCAGATGTCATGTCTGGAGACTGCGGTCCCAGAATGAAGCCGGTTGTCTTAGCAACAGTATCTCTATCCAAGGTGATAAACTACTCTGCCATCTAACAAATTCAGTTCATTTCTTAAGCGATCAGTGTTCTGGAAATAATACGCGAACAAGCAAATACCAACTGGTGGACAGAGAAAGAAAATCAATCATGAGACCTGCTCAAAAACCTACAGCTGGGAAAACAGTGACTGGGGCTAGGGACAGGGAAGAAGGAATCATAAACCAGTCCAAGTACTTAAAACTTCAAATTAAACATAAAAATAATAGGAAAACATTTTAAAACTCTACATGTCTTTCTGATCATTCTAACCAGATTTGTTACATTATTCTGTATCATTCTCTTCATTTTATCCTACTTTGTAGAACCCAACATTTATTAGTAATTTGATTTATGTTCCTGCCTGTTCTGCTAGAATTTAAGCTTCTCAACTTCCAAGGCTTTCTCCATTTCAGTACCCCCAGAACTGGAATGCCACCAAGAACAGGATGGACCTGCAACCATATTTACCAAGTGAATAAATTCTTCTTTCTTCTGGAGTTCTAAAAACTATTAGTCAAGTAATATATAAACACACACACACACGTATGTATCCCATGCCTAATAGAGATAGAAAAAATTTTTAGCAAAAATAGGACTAAGACAAGAATGATCACAACCATTACTGCTATTTAAAATTTTTTTGTTGCCTTTCTGAAGAAGGGAAAGGGTACCCTGGAGTGGCTAAAATCAGGAAGGGAGGGATTCTGGCCCCTTATTTGCATACCCAGCATTCATAGCAAGCTTTCAGCCCTGCCCTTCACTGACGCAGGCCTGTAGCTGCTATACAAAGCAGTACTCCCCAGCCACTTCCAGGGTTTTAGTCCACGAGGGCTCCTTCCCGTGTGCTGACACCCCTGAGCTGTAGCATAGGTCCTGTTAAAATAAAGACTCATTTTGGTGTCCCTGTAAAAATAAAATAATTTGAACACAACGATTAGAAGAAAACTGATGTAAAACAAAGAGACAAAATAATTACTCCTTACAACAGATAGAATTGCACACTCAGAAAACCAAGAGAAAAAAAATCAAGAGAAAAACACCAAACAGAAACAAAATATATTTAGATTTGTGGAAATAAATTTGACTCACAGAAAATAATAGCCTCCTTATTTACAAGTCACCTAATCAAGTAGAAAATATAACGGAAAAAGTCTCATTTTCAAAAGCAACAAAAGGAATAAAATGCCTAGCAATTAAAAGGTGCGTGTAGGATTCTGTAAGCTTTAAAATGCTCTTCAGGGACACAAAAGAACATTGAGGTTGAGAGATGTCTAACTATGCCTCTATTTTTAGAAAGAATGCCAGTCAGATGTCAATTCTTCAGTAACGCATAAATTTAATGCGATCCTATAAAATGCCAACAGGATCATAGCACTCACAGTGTTTCTAAGAACTAAACAAGCTGGGCTGGGGATTTAGCTCAGTGGTTAGAGTGCTTGCCTTGCAAGCACAAGGCCCTGAGTTCTATTCCCAGCACCAAAAAAAAAAAAAAAAAAGAACTACACAAGCTAACTGTAAAGTTCTCATGAAAAAACACCACCCAAAAATGGCTGAAGCAAAGAATGATTCAGGTCAGGGTAGCTGTGCTGCTTTGCCACACATAAGAGTGACAATATATGAAACATCAGATTTTTGGCACATGAACAGAACAAATCAAGAAGAAGACAAAGACTAGAAAGAGATCTAAACACTTAATTCAGTACACAACTTAGAGGGTCGCTCCATTTGGACTTGGAATGTTCCCCCAAAGGCCCATGGCTGCAGTGGTCTCCAGTGTGGCACTACTGGGACGGTGTAAAACTGTTAAGAATTGGGGCCTAGTGGTAGGTGTTAGGTCACTGGGCACTGGCCCCAAAGCGGGTTATGGGACCCTAGGCTCTTTCATATCCAGGCCATGAGGCGAATGCCTGTCTCCTCACATGCCACGCTCCCTCCATGGTGTGTTGCCCACTTCCCCAGCAACGAGAAGCCTAAAAGCAATGGGTCTACCAGATCATGGACCCATGGTGGGTCTACCAAAAGTAGGTGCCAAAATAAACCTTTTCTAATCTGATTATCTCAGGTATTTCTTACAGCAACAGAAAGCTGACTTATGCAGTGGTATTCTTATATAAGTGGGGAAAAGATGAGCTGTTCAGTACATGATGTTGGCAAACCGTGAAGACATCAACAGATGCCTTTCTCACTCCTTGTCCCAGATAAATCCCCCCAAGCAAGAATTCAAATATAAAAATACAACCACAATGATTGTAGTCTTGAACTGGTGTGTGGTAAAATTACATAAATATACTGTATAAATTTACTAAAATTGGGACTGGGGGTGTAGAGCTCAGTGCAGGGCATGGACATAAAATGCAAGAGGTCCTGGGTCCCTGGGATGAAAAAAAAAAAATCACTAAAACTCATTGAATTATAAACTTAAAAAAGTGAATCATATGATATGTAATGTATCTAATAAACTTTTAAAGAGGAAAACAGAACAGTATTTGAAAACATGTTGATTTTTAAAAACTTAATCCCCGAGAGGAAGAGAACTTTTATAGTACAAAACTTCAAATCTCTAAAGAAAACACTGGTAATTTGACACTGTAAGACATAAAGTGAAGTCCAAGGTGTGAGCAAAGATGGTGGAGCAGGGATCCCCAAGTTGTGAGGGACAGGTGGGGTAGGAAGGACCAGAGCTGAACACTAAGTCAGGAGAAAGGGTCTTCAAGCCCCTCTCTCCTGATGGGACAGAGGTGCCTAGGAAAGGGCAGAGACCTTTGATACGGAGGCCCCACTTGGCCAAGGACTGCCCAGCAAGCCCTGTACATGCAGGACCTCGGCCAGCCCCAGCTGGACAGTGACTGCGCTATGAGCTCAGCCCTAGTGGGCTGCCAGGGAGAGCCTGGTAACAGGCTGTGGCGGGGCCTAAGGTCACAACATACATTCTTGCCCTGGAGTTGAGTCCTCAGAGACAAGAGCCTTTAAGTCAGTCATGGTTTGTCCCTAATGTAACGTTTTATAGACACGAGAAAAAGACAGCTCCTAAATGTATTACTAGGGAGCCTTCCCAAGCAAAAGCAGCAAAGTTCCCAACAGGATATAACAAGTACATACCAGTGATAACAATATGTGTACTATGCTATAGCTGGTATTTTTAAAACACCATTAAAAAATGTACACGTGCATACAAGACACATGCACATTTATAATCCCAGCACTATGGGAGCCTGAGGCAAGAGGATCCCAAGTTCCAACCCAGCCTGAACAACTTAGTGACTTGCAAGATTCTATCTCAAAATAAAAAGGGCCAGGAATGTAGCTCAGTGCAAACACTCTGGGTTCAATCCTCAGTACCAATCAATCAATCAACAAGAAAATCCACAGAAACAAATGTGTGCTGATACAGATGTGCATTAGCACACGGAAGAAGCCAACGAGACTGTCTGCAGTCAGAGCAGGAGCAGGAGCCAGCCGTTAGAGGTGCCTCTGCCACCCCTGCCTCCCTCTACAGATGTCCAAGGACCTCCTAAAGCTCCTCTCCTGTGTAATCAACAATAATGCAAAGGTCTGATCTGTTTAAATAAAGAATAACACAGCAGTTAGCACCAAACAAAAGAAACAAACTCCCAATCCCCCTGGCCAGGAGATAACAGAAAATTTAGCACCTGGATAACCCTCCACCACCTCCAAGTTCTAGTTCCTGAATCAACTCCGTCCCAGAGCTTAGTACCACTGTCATACCTCAAAGGTTGGTTTGCAAATTCTTTAGAGTATCACATGAAAGGAGTTGTGCAATCCGGAAATATTACTGCTGTGATTTATGGACTCCAATGTTAGCAAATGCTACTCAAGATGCTTTACTGTAATAATTTCCTATCAGTGAGAAAGCTGCATCTCACCTTCGCATCTCCTGAGTATTAGGCTGATAGATGTTTATTCCAGAGTTATGCTAGAACAATTACACAAGAGGAGAAATGAAGACAGAAATTATTTCCCAATAGCATGTCAGAGAGACAGCTATTTTTATGCTACAGATAAAAATTTGCACTAAAATAATGCAAGTTCTCTTTCTTCCAAAATGTAGGGCAGTTTTTGTTTACGCTTACAAATCTTATGAATCTTATTTCATCCCTACTAAACCACCAATACATATCATATTCTATCACTTTTACATTGAAATCTCTCCAATATAAGGTCTAAGCAATATATAAGGAATCACTCTGAAAATAAAGGAATCTTTCCTTGTGTACCTATTTTAATATTTTATCCTTGCACTGGAGAGAATAAAATCAAAGAATGAAATAGCTAGAAGGAAGAACAATCTTCAGAAAGAAATCCTATGTCTTCTTGGGTTGGAGATTCAGCTCAGTGGCAGAGCACTTGCCTAGCAAACATAAGGCTCCAAGTTCGATCCCCAGCAGCTGCTCCTCCCCCCAAAAAGTATAATGTCTTCTCTGTAAGATCGAGTCCAGGTTTAAAGTCACCAAGTTGGTGACCCAGCCTGATGCTTCCAATACACAGACGGGGAGCAAAGTCCAAATGACTGCCCAAGATTCACTGCAGCTCACTGGCCCACAAGTAAGACCCAGGCCCGTACATGTGGTTTACACAATTGCTCGTTTATTAGCTCATGCACAAGCAGGGTTTTTCTCCTCGATAAAATGGCACATACAACAAGGTTTTTAATATAAATCAAGGCTACACAAATTAATAGTTGTTTCCTTTAACACCAGCTACAACCTGGAAATGACACACAATAAGGAAGCTGTGGCCTGTGCCGTAAGCATTATTCTTGCCCTGTCACTACATAGAAACAGAGGCAAAATGGGATGAGGGAGGGGAGCAGGCTTTGTGTGTGCCTGGTGAGGAGAGCGGGCCCCGGGGTGAGACCTGGCAGGTACCTGTCCCAGCACAGCTGGTTCCTGCCAGCAGGTGCCTGTGCAGAGCCCTGGACCTTCGCTGCCTACGTCCTTATTGGCTGAATGGGAATGAAATTTACTTGACGATGTAAGGACTCAGGAAGACAAGTTGGCATTCAGGAAGTCTGCACTTTCTCAAGTGTGCATATATATAGTGAATTCTACAGTCCAAGCCATGAATCGTGACAAAGCAAGGATGCACTGACGCATGTTCTGGGCCCTGTCACCTGCCAAGGTGTAAATAACCCCGAGCCAGAGTCTCTGCAAGGCGGGTCCTGTCTGCCAACTATCCTCTAGCTGCAAAGGTTAGAGGAGGTGAGTGAGTTCCCCAGGGGCAGGGCACTTTCCCCTCTGCCTGAGAAGCACCAGGAACCCCAGACAGAGGGCTGCCCAGCTGTGGCTCTGTGCCAGGCTTTCCATGTTGAAAATCAAACCCAAGAGCTCGAAGCACAGGTAATGGTACTCTGTACTAAATCATGAACACAAAATAGAAGCTGCAAGACTAATCTTCAATGCTGTGGCATAAAAAAACTTCAAATGGGTCTATACCGAGTCAAGTGGTGTCATCTGCAAACTTAAAGGCTATCAGAACCTCAGCATGGGAACTTATTTGGGAACAGCATCTTTGCAGACATATTAGTTAAAATGAACACAATTTTACAGGATTAAACTGGACTCAAGTGGGTCTTAAATTTAATAACTGATAGCCTCACAAGAGCAGAGCCAAGCCAGGTATAGTGGCGTGCAAGCCTGTAACCCAGTACTCTGGGAAGCTGAGGCAGGAGGATCACAACTTTGAGCCCAGTCTGGGCTTGCCAATCTTGCCTCAAGATTAAAAAAAAAAAAGAAAAAGTGCTAGGGATATAGCTCAGTGTGAAGATCGTGGGTTCAATTCCCACTACAATCGATCCATCAATCAATTAATGAAACACTCAAGAAGAAGGCCATGAGACAAAGGAGTCAGAAACTAGACAGAGGTCTAAGCAGTAAAGGAGCAGGTCCTCCATCAGACTTTGTAGAAGGTACCAACCTTGCCAACACCTCAATTCCGGATTTCCAGGCTCCAGAACTATGAGAGAATAACCCTCTGTGATTTAAGCCACCCTTCCAGGCACTTTGAGACACAGCCCAGGAAACTCACATAAGATCCAAACCCCGGAAGGCAAAGATCAAGGAAGGGTCATGGGACCGTTTAGGCCACTTTCCATAAAGACACAAAATGGCTTACTAAGGCGATGAAAGACAGCCCCGATTTCTTTGTCACTCTTCCCGTGAGGGGAGGGTCTTGACTCCCCCCCCCGACTCTGGGCAGGTTCTCGACTGTTCCATAAGCCATCAAATATTTCAGAAGTGACAGTGGCAGTTTCCAGTCCAAGGTTTCAAGAAACTAGCAATTTCATACTTCCTGTCCCTAGAACACTTGTTCCTGGAGTCTCGAGCTGTCGTGTAAGAAATCTGAAGCCGCCATGCACACTACAGAGGGCCTGAGACTAGGTGGAGACAAGGAGCCACTCTGTGAATCCCACAGAAGCCCCAGACATCTTGGAGAGAGATGAGGACTCCTGCCACCCCCAACCAAATCACCAAAGCCTGAGAAAAACAAGTAAGTGCTGTCATTTTAAGCTGTCAAGTTTGGGGACAGTTTCTCATGTAGCAATAGATAACCAGGACAGCGTATGATGCTCAACCTCTAACACAAAAAAGATGTTATAATTTTAAAAAGAAGTACTAGAGAATATCCAGATCAAAGCAATAAGAAATGATTACTGCCCTAGGCAGGGTGGCAGAGAGGTGCCCAGTTATGGACACTATTGTATTTAGCCTGCAATTTTATAATGCCCAGACTTGTACCTGGGGCAGGAGAGAGTAACCACCAGAGGAAAATCATCTTGAAAGCAGAACAAACTGACTGGGTTTTAAATGAGGAAGACTCTATTGTATGCTGAAATACTAGAATGAGCCCCTGAAGGAAAAATGGCCCGACGGCATCACCCAGAATAAGATTACAATACCCAGGCACCGAGGGTGATTTGGGTACCAGACGATGGACTTGGTCAGCTTCTCTCCTTGTCCACTTTGCATCCAACAAGTGTTACTGTCTCCAGACACCAGAGAAAGGGTTCGTGGGAAGGCTCCTTATATTCAGTGGCTACATGAGGCAGAACAGTCTTTGGTGTCACAGAACTGTGATATCAAATGACTCGTCGCCTACCTTCCTTCCAAAGTGCAAAGCGTCAAAGACGTCTGGACCATGTATTTTCTGTGAGCTAGCGAGAGGAGGGATCAGCAGACGTTTAGTAATGTTCTAATCAAAACGAGAAAAGTCTGAAAGGCAGATTGAATCCACCCTCAATGCTGAATCGGGGTCACTTTTCCAAAGGTCCCAGTGACTTGTGGAGCCCCCTATGTGGAGGACAGCCAGCCCCCACAGTGGGCTCATGCTTTGGGAACCCTGCCTGCTAACTATCCTAGCACCATAAACCTCTTATGCTCGTTTAACCAAGCACCTAGATTATTAAGTCCTTTGACAAGAGTCAGGCTGCACGTATCATCCCATCTCCCACATCAGAGACCCATTATGAGCACGTGATAACCAAGTACTATCTAACGGATGACCAATCGCCAGACTCCCTTAGCTTCCAAGAAAAGAGCTGAGGGAAACTTGGGATGCCTGTAGTGAGACATCCCAGGATGCTTGTGAAGGTTGGTTTTGCAGTAGTGTGGCTGACCCATGGTGCCCAGATTATTCGGTCACATGTCATTCTACATGTTTCTGTGACAGTATTTTTAGGATGAGATTAATAAATTGGCAGACTCTGAAGACTGACCTCCTCCAAGCAGAAGGGGAGACCAGTGGCTACGTTCAGACCTGCACCATTACCTATCTCTTCCCTGGGCTCCAGTCCACCAACTCAGCTTGCAAGTTTGGGAACTGCCAGCCTCCATAACTCTGTGAATCAGTTTCTTAAAACTAACTGATCTATTGCACACATCCTATTGGTTTCATTTTTCTGAAGAATCCCAATGCAGTGCCACAGCAACTCTTATGGCCTCGTGCCACCTTTACAAGACACTAGTCTGTGGCTCAGTTGCTCATACTTTGTTGGTGAGAGTTAACTTCTCCACTAACTTCTTTTCCACCTCTGGGCCTCTGCTTGCTTCCCATTCACATTCCAAAAGGGATAGTTAACCTCATTCAAATCTAGTAGCCAGGCTAGAGGACAAGGCAGCCACAGACGGTCTGATGACCTCTGGTCAGGTTGATGGCATCACAGGGAACAAAACTGCTCATAATTAGCTACTGAAAACCCTCCTCCACTCTTTTTTTAGTCTCTAGTGACCAGGGCAGGAGGTGCTCAGCAACTCCCGAGATACTGCCATGTCCCTGGCAGGCCCTCGTAGTCATCCATCAAGATGTGTCCTGCGCAGACTAGAATGGCTGATCATCCAGGATACCTGTATCTTGCCAAGTGCACAGCTGCTGGGATTGAAGGACCTTTGTTTCAGGGAAGGGCAGACAGGGTACACAGCAGAAGCAGGGCCTCCCACTTAACTGAACCCTTGCTAGAGACTGCTCCCAAAAGGAGGTGGTGCCCACAAGGAGGACGACTATGCTGGAGACTATTCCTAGGGTACTTCTTCCCGAACACTTCAGCCTGACCAGTCAGAAGGTCGACTCTAGCAATCTGGAGGCTTTTCTATCCTTCAGAGAGCAACTTGACATGCATGGGAATCCCTGGTCATTCGTATCTATTTTGTGCTACCTCTGTTGGTGCTTAGACTTCTCTAAGCCACCCAAGTTAAAGGCTAAGTATGTCTACTTCATATAGAAGATATGTGACATAACTTGCCCAAACACTACAACTGAGGTTACTGCCGTCCCACTTAAAACTACTGTGTATTCTGGTGACTCACTCAAGTGGATAAATTCATCAAGTCTTCACCGGAGTGAGCCACATGCCAGGGCCATGCAGGAGTCAGGGTACAGAAATCAGGAGTCTCCGTATGGCCAGGACTGCAAAGACAGTCATAGTCTTGGAGCTGCCTCCTCCTCGGGGCACCTCATATATGACATTTGGTGTCTGGATATCCACATGGACTGTGGGGTCAAATTCCTGGGGCAAGAATCAACTCCTTCACACATTCCTGACCTCTCATTTTGGGCTCTCTTCATCAACTTGATGAAGCTATAGCTTTCAGTTACTCAAACACTAGTCTAGATGCTTCCACAAGGTATTCTGTAGTTATAGAGTTCAAAATAAGTTGACTTTAAGTGAGAGAGCTCACCTAGATAGTCTGGAGGGGGCAGATTCCATAGAAAAGCCTGTGTGCAGAGCTGATGCTTCTCTTAAGATATTCTGCCTGTAGACAGTCACTTCTATGTCCACCCAGCACATCTGAGACCAGCTTGAGATGGATAATACTGAACCCCTGTTCTTCCTGTATCGACTGCAACATTGCCACATAGTACTATAATCTGTCCTTCCATGATTTATGCCTTGGTGCCCACTTTGCATTATACCTCTCATACTCCAGGACCACTGTGAAGTAAAATAAGAGTCAAACATAAGCACTGCAATACCATAACAGTCAGTCCTATAAATGTGATGGCTACTAGGTGACTAATGCACACAACGTGGATACACTGGAGACAGGGAAGAGTCAGGTCCCATGTAGGACCAAGATTTCACCATGCTACACAGAATGCTGTGCAATTTAAAATGTGTTATTTCCGGAATTTTCCATGCAATATCTTTGGGCCATAATTAACTCAGAAAAACAAACTGTAGATGGGGGTGAGGGCCCTAGCATATTTCCTGTGGTCTGTTTCTCTGGTTGAATCCTGCTGATACACTTCTCTCTTCTTTAACTTCTTTGTGCCTCCGTCTCCCATTTGCAAAGCAGGAAAAATAAAAGGATCTACCCTCACTGGGTTGATTTGAGGATAACAAATCACAACTGCAACAAGTAAGAAATATTACTGTTCATGCAATAGATGCTATTATGGCTAATGGAGTCTTGCCTTTGAGAAAGGAGCTTACAGACTACTGGGGAATTTTCATAAAAATTTTAACAAAATATATTTGCTAAAAACATAGAGAGGTATAAAGCATACCCAGCACTAAGAAATATCGAGGCATGTCTAGGGTACAATGGAAGGCAGCCACTGTAAATACGTAACACAGTTAGGCACAAGCTCTCCATTGCTTCTGTTTTGGGGCCACAGCACAAAATGCTGCAGGGCAAAAAGGCTTTTAGTCAATCTGCAAAGCAGTGGTTCCCAGTAGCTACAACCTTCTTTTTATGGGAAATCACTCATTTACTCAACATTTTCTTGAGCACCCAGGGTGTGCTAGTGCTTGGAAATAAGCAGGTTCAACAAACACAACAAAAATACCTTTATTGTCTGACTCCTCTCCTCCCTTCATCTAAACAAGTAAACAAATATCTAACTTCCAGATGTGATAAAGAAGCTGGTGAGATAATAAACAAGGCCAAAGAAGAACTCTGGGGGAAGAAGGGATAAAGTAGGAAAAGGAGGATCTGCATCACAACCAGCTTGGCTGAAACCTGCCTTTTGACAAAGTAAATAACCACCATAAGGAACAAAAGTTCCTGAGTACTTCTGGTCTCCTGGACGACCAGGCCGTTACTGCTGTTGTGATCAGCTCTGTCCTCAGCCTCCCCCGCCTCCCACATCCCACTGGCCTTGCCTCCTCAGGCTGACATCTCACAGCACACTTCTGCCAAGGGCAGCAGGTAGGGGGACAATGAGCTTCTTTGCTTTCATTGCTGTCAGCCTGGATTAGTTTCATCAATGCCAAAGTCCAGTGACCCCTCAAACTGTGCTCTCGGGACCCTGAATGGCTCCACGGACCACGTGACAGTTTCTCTCTCGTTTCACAGATGCAGAGGAAGGCAAAGGATGGTCACAAATCTCACTATTCCAGCCAATTGGCTGGAACATCATAAAGGCATATTTCACCTTCTAAAACAGTAAAAAAACACTTCCACCTGTTTTGACATTGCAAGGATCGGCACTATTTTTATTTGAAAACAATGCTCACTGCTTTAAGAACATTTGGAAACCACTGCTTTTAACTAACTCCACATTACGACCGCTGAAAACTGAAATCTAGAGCTGACTTCTTTTGAGACAAGGCAAATTACTACTAAAAATACATGCTACAGTTACTTGTCACCATTTTCCCAAAAAGTGCACCGAAGAATTAATTTGGGACATTTTAAAAAATAATCATTCTGTTCACACAAAGGATAAGTGTACTTTATGCACAGAGTGTGGTGGTTTCCTTGGTGACAGGGTAGTCTGTATTCAATGCAGCCAGTACTGATCGCTACCCTAAAATTGGTCATCTAATAAAATCTGTTAGGGTGAGAGTTTATAGTTACTGTTTCCCTAGCAAAGGCCATCCATGAATCAAGTGTCTCAACCAGGCATTTACTACGTCCATGTGAACCAGGATCAAACCAAATCATCATGAAGGGACAGGCTATTGAGTCAACATCCATTTATAAAGATGGCAACTTAATTAAAGAGTCTTCTTTATGTATATTAAGTAAATATGACATTGCAATTACATGAAGAAACATAAATTCACATTGCTGGAACCACATAAACACACATCTCCTCCATATATCAGTCTCTGTAAAATGTTTATTTAAAACCATGTAAAATTATACTGCTTCAACACCGTTTATCTACCTAGTATAAACCGGTGTACCAAATGGCTCGCTCTTCCAGAGTGTGTATGCCCAGAAGCAATATTTAAAAGTTAAAAAAAAAAAGAAGTTCAAGAGATGGATAACTCCTATTTTCCAATAAATTATCATTGGAAGCTTAATTAAATCTAAATTTATGCTTCACGTACACCCATTACCATTCAGCAACATGACCTTTTCTCTCATCAAGTGACAGAATCCAAAGTTGCTCTACTAAACGAAAGATTTTTTTTAAGTCTCAAATGTCACAACTAAAAAAAGTAATAAGTATACACACACTAGTATGAACATGCATTCATACTAGGGTTGTATTTTTTCAGAGAGCATCTAGCAAGCAAGAATTTCATTAAAATCACACTGTACTTGTACCAGCTGAACATATCCTATTTAAATAAATGTGAGTCATGTTATAACCTGCTAAAATGAACTAGAAGTATAAAAGTCAAATACCAAAAATAAACTTAAATAAAATTAATACATTTCCATTACCATATGCCAAACAGTTGAGGGAGTCCAATTTTTGAAACATATTAGATTCTACTTATAAGACGATGCCAGTGGTACACGGACAGGCTCCTACCAATGTCACTTTTGCCACTGGTCACACAGTCACACTGGTCACACAGCTAAAGCTGTGCATTCACCACGGTCCCAGTCAGAAGACCCAGAGGATACTCAGACACCTGACAATCCACCAGCCACTGCCAGCTTTCTCCTCTCTCACAGCCAACCCATGAGGTCAGTCAGATGCCTCCACATTCCACTTTCAAAGAGCTCTAACAGCAATGGAATGGGTCATAAGATCACTCCATTCAACCAGCATGCTTTGCAAACATATTGGGGCTGGAAGAAGCGAGGATAAATAAATGTGCCATTTCACTTAAAAATCCAGGATCCAGCACCTAGAATGTGCTCAGTTAAACACCTGCAGAATGAATGGGAGAGCACATGTGTGTGTAAACTCACAGCCCAGGACAGTGCTGCCCAACAGAAATATAATACAAGCCACAAAAGGGAAGCTTAAACTTCCATATATAATGTTAAACTTTCTAGTAGGCATAGTGCAAAAGGAAGAAATAAGTGCAGTGAATTTTAATAAATTTTGTTTAACCAGATAGAAAACACCATTTCCACACATTATTAAAAATGTTACCTAAGGGGATAGTCTACAAGTCTTTGAAGTTGAGCACACATTTGGCATTTACAGCACACCTCCATTCACACAGTCCTCCTTGTAGAACATTCACTGGGGCTCTACCCGACATCACAGGAAGGAAGCATCTCCACCACAGCCTGCCAGTCTGGCCAGCTGGTCTTCTAGTACACGGCGGGTGGGAGCAGCACAGAGTGGGCAGGAGGAGAACGGGGTAGCCCAGGAAGCATGCAGACCACACGAGGTCTCACCTGCAGACTCAAGGGCTCACCTTTGTCCTCTGAACAACCAGGGATCACAAAGGCACTTTGTTTTACTTTTTAACAGCAAAAGGTGATATGCTAAAATGTTCCCAGTATGGAAGGTACTTTCCTGGGGAAGGAGTAACACATGAACTAGAGAGTAGGGAGACCGGCAATGGCCACTGGAGAAGACGGACTGGACGGAGCGACACTTCTCAAGTTAAAACCCAGTGGATAAAAAACATATGTATAGGCCAAGATCAATTTGGGATGAATTCTCTTCTAGTCAGGGTAAAATACTAGAAAGAAGAAAATGGCAGGGTTTTCCAAAAAATTAAACTTCTTCAATGCAACACATGGCTCTTTATTCCATGCTCATATGCCTTTGGGGGGGTCATTTATGAAATAGTGGTCACCACAGAGTGTTACGGTGCCTTTAAAAGTGTCCTTGCGCTGTAACACATAAAAATATTTTGCAATGCTTTGGGGCCTCCTAAATTCTACTCCTAAATCTTAGTTTGTAAGTAATACCCAAAATTCTGGAGGAGCCACTACTTTTAGAGTTTATTAAGAGGGACACAGAATCCAACATGTGCCTATTATTGTCTACATTGTTTTTTACTTATTTCACATATTCATGTCCATTTAGCAATAATACCCACATGACTTTTATCAGAAATTTCTATACAGTAATTCAGTGTCTTAATTACACTGTTTATATAGTCATTCCCATAATGTTTGTGGTGGATCTATGACTATTAGTAAAAATAGTTTTATCCAAATTAACGTTCTTGCTCCTATCCCCAATTCCACAGATAGTTTCCTTGGGATATAGTTTATTTTCACAATAGGGAGGGAATTTACGGATCAACAGCAATGTAGTTTTATGTTTAGTTATTCATATACATCACCAGATTGCAGCAAAAAAGACAATATGCCACACTGCCAACATTTCTGAACATCCCAACCAAAAATGAGCTATAATTGATTTTGGCAACATCACTGACAAATATGTCTTAATTTTCACTTCTTGAACTGTTCGTGAGGACACACCTATTTCTCACGATGACATTATGTCTCAAATTCCCTACACTCCTCTCCTAACCAACCGTTTCCCATGAGGACCTGGGTCCTCTGACCTTTGCTATCTCCATTCTTTATATTTCAGATAATAACCACTTAATCTTTTAAACTGTCCCATTATTTCCACCCATGCTGTGGCATTCCATTTAATAGTTATTCCACTGCCTCTGGCTGGGCTATTTTTCTTTTATTCTTTTGATATTCAGGCACATCTATCTTGTGTACAGTTCTTTTCTCCATTGCTTCAGTGGTCATAAGTTTATCTTCCCTACACAGCACTGTTAGAAGTGCTATTCCGTTATCCTCTAGCTATATTATAGAGAAACACAGAGGAAGTTAAAAGCAGAGGCCTGGGGCTGGGGATTTAGCTCAGTGATTAGAGTGCTTGCCTTGCAAGCACAAGGGCCTGAGTTCGATCCCCGGCACCACACAAAAAAAAAAAAAAAAAAAAGCAGAGGCCTTTATATTCAAATTAATAAGTACAGAACTTTCTGGTATGAGTGAGGTTTGCTCAGATAGTTCCCAAAGCAGATCTGACTACATTATAAAATGACAGACACCATAAAACTGCTACCCTTCTCTAATCAGTAGTGATGGTGAACATAATAAACAAGAACTGAAACTCCCAACTACTCCTAGAGGAGTTTTGCACCCTTAAAAACTGGCACCTACAGCTCGATCTCATCAAAATTAACCTTCAGGCCATCACTTTACAAAAGCAATCATCTGAAGTCATACTGTCACCCAGGAACACAAAACCCAGTCACAGCCTGGTATGGTGGTGCACACCCATAATCCCAGCACTCTGGGAGGTTGAGCAGGGAGATCTCAA
Source organism: Hystrix cristata (assembly GCA_004026905.1). Lineage (NCBI taxonomy): Eukaryota > Metazoa > Chordata > Mammalia > Rodentia > Hystricidae > Hystrix > Hystrix cristata. Next base: position 41,023 of record PVJO010011043.1, read on the forward strand.
ATTGGAGCCTCTTCTGGGCAATTTAGCAACATAGTGAGAGCTTGTCTCAAAATTTAAAAATGGGATGAGGATGCAGCCCAGTGTGAAGGCCCTGGGTTCAATCCCCAGTACCAGAAAAATGAAAATACTGTAAAAATGGCTATGGAGACATTTTATATTTTCATATAATGAAATTACATGGGAAAACTTAGTAATCACCCCCCAGGTAGAAAATGGAGCAAAAACAAAGAAAAAACTACAATATACAATCATTTACAAAATTTAGATCATACTATATAATTTTATATATGTAACATAAAAATTGGTAAGTAAATTCAGGGAAAGAGTAATAGCAGTTACCTGTAGGGAAGTAGGATTATTGGTAAATTTTACTTTTGTCTTTATATTCTTTTTGCAGTATATACTTATATACCCAACATGGCTAAACATTTTTGTACACATATACACAAATAACATACTCTCATTCTTTTAAAAATCTTTTTAAATGAAGGTAGAAAATATTAGGGCATTATACTAAATCAAATGCTACTAAAATACCTCAACTCTTACTTAGGCCACATCTCAGTAAATTTAAGCATCCCACCATCTCCCCCACACAGGCCTCCTATCATCACTTATAATGGCAAGTCTAGCAGAGATTCATTACAGTAGGACACAAATAATTCTCCAAATACCATAAGCTTTCAACTGCCCTTTCTTAACATTACAAAGTCTTATAATTTGTGATGAGATCTATGTAAAAAATAACAATAAGTTGTTAAAAAAAATTCCTGGTACATAAATACGAATGCATTCACTAGCAATGATAAAATGACCAATGTTTACCCTTTCCTTAAAATTCTTCAGTAAGGAGACTGGGGATTTAGCTCAGTGGTAGAGCACTCGCCTCACAAGTTCAAGACCCAGAGTTCAAGCCCCAAGATCATCGCCCCCCAAAAAAATTCTTCAGCCAGGAAAAGTGTGTTGGGGGGGGTTTAAAACAAATGAAACCAAAACAGCAGAAAGCTGAATTGCAGAGGTTAGGTGGTGGGTACATGGTCTCATACCACAGAATAATATATTATTTTGGTTATATTTGACATTTTCCTACTGTGTTTTCCATAACAGTGTTTTGAAAAGGTGCCATGAAAAATAAACAGCAATACACACATGGGCACAAGCATCGTATCGACCAGTGCTACACAATCAGGGTAACAGCCATGTTTTCTTTTCACTGTTTTTTACACATGAGGGTGACTTATTCAGAGTGAGCAGTCTACCTGAAGATCAGAACTCTGGCTCTGCTTTTTCTTTATTAGGCAGAGTATAAACACATAAAAATCAACAAAAAGTGTCTTTCACATGTATCTATAGATATGATTCAAAAGATCTTAAATTTCCTGCTCAGAGCCAGATCAGATTGACAGCCAGGAGGGCACCGCCTGGCTAATGAGATTTATAAAATACGATGCGTACTGCTGCAAATGGTCTGAGAAACCCGTTCTCCTGGTCTCTAAGAGGACGGCAAGCTGTCCTCGGTGTGAGCAAGCTGCACGGCTATCAAGGCCTCTGTGCCCAACAGAGACTAGGCCACCAAGACCAACATCATTTGTCTGTCCTCCATAATGATTACAAAAGATGATATGGCTACTAAGGATCTGGAATCCCAAAACTGATGACTTCCCAGGGTTTCACAAGTAAAAATAAAAATACTCTCATATCACTTTTCTAAGACATCTTTAAAGAACGTCATGGTTATTATCACAAGATATCCTGTTTCCCCTGTCAGGCTGCAAAGCTGGCCTTATTTCCATTTTACAGATGTGGAAACTGAGGTCCCAAGCTATTCAAAGATTGCTCTTACGCACTAAAGTCTCTTGAACTTCAAGGACAGTATTCTTTTTATTTCCCAACACTTCTGTGGGGTGTCTCAGAGGAAAAGATAGAGGTACTTCACAAGGATAGCAAAGCGAGGCAGAACAGAGGGGAATGAGCGTCAGGTCTAACACCCTGCAATTTCCAAACACTGTCTCCTGAGCGACCACCATTTCACACTGTCTAGTCTTCGCCATGAATATGGCAACTACAGCTCCCATGTTCTGCAGGCTTGCTTTCCCAGCGATGATGGTGGTCTCTTACTGACTTACTTACCCTGGACATGGCATTAATGGTTATTTTTTATGTATTTATTCAGCAGTTCTGGATATGGAACCCAGGGCCTCCCACAAGCTTGACAAGCACTCTACACCTGAGCTGCACCCCGAGCCCGACTATTTTTTTAAAAAGCAGGAACGATAGGGCTGGGGATTTGGCTCAGTGGTAAAAGTGCTTGCTTTGCAAGCACAACGACCTGAGTTCGATCCCCAGCACCAAAAAAAAAAAAAAAAAAAAAAAAAAAAATTAATTTAAAAAAAAAAAAAAAAGGCAAGAAGGATGGTCAAGGCTGTGCGTGTGGCTGGGAGTCTGACTGCTGGTCCCCTCTCTCCGCTAATCCAGACAGTGTGAAGAGAAGGAGCCGGCAGGGCCACGGCCGCAGCCCCAGCTCCCAGGGGCCCATGACCTGGGGGACAGAAAGCCTACCTCTCTGACTTCGTGAAGCTGGCCGGGATACTGACTCTTGGCTCTTCGGGCGGCTGCAGGCGACTTGTGATGAGTGATTGTGACCACACCGGGGGCCCCCGCAATGAGGTGTCTCTGGCTACAGGGAGACGCAGAACTGGGTGTTCCATGAGGGAGCAAAGTGAGACTTCGGCTCCGGGAGCTTGGAGTACTCTAGAATAAGCAACAGGTGTCAAAAACTCAACAACTGACCGGCAGAACATGATGAAGTGTTGTCTTCCATGTACCCGGGACCTTTTAATCTTTCCCCTTCACCTGCTCAGATGGATAAAGGCATGATCACTGTGTGCCCAAATCCCACAGATTTCACTCAGGAGAGACAATTTCCATTAACTGTCCTTCTGCTGCCATCTCTGACTCTTGTCGTCTGTCCCACACGATGGCCGTGAAGGGCTAATGAAAATCCTCCCCCAGACACCATGGACTCATAGATTCATTCCCCTGTACTCACTATTTCCTCTTCCTAGAATGTCCACACCCCCTCCCCCGGCTGGTAAACTCTTATTGAACCTTCAAGACTGCACTCACTGTGCCCTGCCTGCTGCAGGACACGTCTCTCTGGCTTTCTTAGTCTCTCTGCTCTCTTAGTCTACTGCATTGAGATTATACTTATTGTTCAGCCCTTTTCTTCAGAGATTCATTCGCACTCAACTTCATATCCCCAAGGCGTGGCATACAATAATTTATTATGTGCTGAATAAACATTTCTGCATGAATAAATGTACTAACTTATCCACCCCATTTGTTAGTTCAGTGCTTACATTCTGTCCAGTAGTAACATATAATCCAAATTACAATTTAGTCTATGATACAGACGGCATCTCATCTTACTAGAGATAAATTTTTCAATAACTAGACAGCCATCTAAAAAAAAAATGTTAGATGCATGTCTGAAAGACCCAAAATGTAGCAAAGATTTAAAGAAAAAAAAGCAAAGCACTAGGAAAAAATATGTAGCCAAGAGGTAGGGAAGGTCTAACACCTTGAAATTCAAAAGCTATAAAAAAGAAAAGCTCCATAAATTTGATTACCTAAAAATTGAAAACTTCTGCAAGGAAACAAACTACTACTACCATCAATAAAGCCGAGTGTTAAACTAGAAAAAAATATCAAAATGCAAACTTTTATTAATGGGCCAAGATATGAAGAGATGGTTCACAAAAAAATAAATGGCCCTTAAACCATACAAAAAATATGTTCAACTGACTCATAAGATAAATGTAAATAGAACTACATCCAGATATCATCTTTCACCCATTAGATGGGCAAAAATGCATACATTTGAATCATCATCTACTAACAGGGCTACAGAGAACAAGTTTGTGGAAGAAAAAGGTGACAAACTCAGAGGAGGGCAACATGAAAAAGGTGACAGTTCCAAGTGTACCTCCCCATGGTCCCGCAATGCCCGTGACTCGGAACACATCCTCCAGAGACACCTGCATCCAGGTGCAATGTCCTTAGCAGCCTCATCAGTCACTGCAAAAGCATGTTTAGTGAGAAAGGATGGGAAACAACCTAAATATCCATCAGTGTGGAACAAGGTAAATAAATTGTGGTACACCTACATAAGGGAATACCACTGACCTATAGCAGAATATTGATATGGTCCTTGCTAACTGTATAACTTGAAATTTTTCAAGACCAATGAAGTGTAAAAACCAAGGTGCAGAATCATTGTGTAATATGCAAAGTTCTATGTCAAAATGTAGAAAGTATTTGTTTTCCTTATTGTTTAAAATCATTTGATTAAAACACAGAACCACTCAAGAAGGATCCACATGAAACTGAAACAGTAGCTGCTTTTTGTGGAGGGAATGAGAAGGTAGGAACAAAAAGGAGACTTTTCACTTTGTATGTCTTTTTAGTCTTTCATTTAGAACTATGCCAATGTGTTACCTATTCAAAAAATTGAATTCTACATAAAATTAATGTTCTAAATGCCCCAATGCCTCATTTAGCTTGAGAAAGGACACATGGATGATATGCTGAAATCATGCCAGGTTCAGCAGCATAATTATCAGATATTTACTGAACACCTACTATGTGCCTAGCAGAATACCTAACATGAAATGTTAGAGAAACACAAGCTGTATGAGACGGTTTTCTGCAGATGCTTATAATATTATTGATGATATAAGACACGGACAGAGGCAAGAGAGTCACATACACACAGTGAAAAATGAAGGCAGTACGTAACCAGATGCTAATTCAGCAACACGGCCAGAAAACACCAAAGAAATGAGAAAGGAGAAGGTCAATGAAAAGCTGATCTCATCTCAGAAAAATGCTCTGAAGGTGGAGACCTGAAGCTGGAGTTGCATTTGCAAAGACAAGAAACAAGGCATCAAAATACACGGCTGGGACATTCAAAGTTGTCTTGGTCTCAGGCCTCAGGTAAATGGCACAGTTCTAAAAACTGTTAACTACTGACAGTTCATCATGTTACAAATCATCAAGAGACTGGGAAGTGGGAGCCAGGGTAGAAATCAGAATTCCGGGTAGCCTGAACCCAACAATAGTTTGTAAAGGTCCTCTGGATTAAATCTGCACATAACTAATGGGAATAAAGATGAAGATGGGAACCAGAGCACTGCTTTTAAACAATCCCATGGATAGGTAACTGGAGAAATGTGTGGTTTGAGAATTACCTTATCTTAATCATAATGAACTACAGCAGCCATCTACTTTCAGCCTCAATCTTTTACTTGGAGTACAGAGGAATAAAGAAGCTATTTCCCTAATCCCTTTACAAGAGTAAATTTGCCTAAGTATTTAGAGTCCACTGAAATACATTTTGATGGTTTGAAATGCTTATTCCAATCAAAAAAAAAAAAAAGGCACCCTTTTCACTGGGCTTTGAAGCCAGATAGACAAGTTTCATTTCCCTACCTCTATCACACTCTGGCCATGTGACCTTGAGTGAATTATTTAAGCTTTCTCATTAAGCAACAATTTCCTAACCTTTAAAAGAGGAATAATAATATTGACCCTTAAAAGCCATCATGAAGATTAAATTAGATCATGCACATAAAGTGCTTAGTACAGAACCTGACGTGCAGGAGCTATGCGGCTAGCTTGTTCGTTTCTTTACCTTATTTAAAACTTGATCAATTGGAGGTCTTATTGATTTTTAAAATGTTAAGAAGTTGCTTAGCACAAAGTCATAGCAGCCACTGACCTTCTCCTTATTATCTACAGGATCAAAGTAGTGATGAAGCCAAAAAATATTTTAATACTTCCATGATCAGCAATCAGATATCCAGACTGCAGGAGAAAACATACTGTCTGCCTGTCTTGGTCTGTCTCTCTCTCCTCTCTCTCTCTCTCTCTCTCTCTCTCTCTCTCTCTGTCACACACACACACACACACACACACACACACACACACACACACCCTAAATTCTACACTAAATTCTAAGTAGACATGAAGACCCACCAGAAGCCAGCGAGGAAATCAGCTAAGGTAGTAGACACCTTTGCCTGCGTCAGTAGTGCCATGAATGGCAATAAATCAAGAAGTTCACCCAGGAGCCAAATTATTCCACTGTGGATGTCTGAATCCACAATCATTACTTAATGGTTGTCATCTGAATTCACGAAACCTTTAATTTTCCATTAGCTGTGAGATTCTCACGGTTAATTCACGCCCATGCTTCTTCAGGCAGTAAATGTGAGCAAAGCAGTCTCACTCTTGGAGGATTCCAAAGGTAATAAGGAGAAAAGGCAAGAAAGGACAGCAAATTATATGAACTATCAACGAGTAAGCTGTCTTTCCAACACACAGCCTGTCTAAAAAGTCCAGGTCTTATTTTAAATTGTGTTTGGATTTAAACATTTATCCCTGCTACTAATTTTAAATAAAATATTAACAGAGTCTGGGGAACAACATGGCAGGGTTTGCTTCCAAATATTTACTTCAATGGGGACAACTAGAAATACCAAGTGTGCCATCTGTGGAGAATTCTGAGTTGCAAGTGACAATTTCTTCCTCCTTTACCTAAGAGAATCGCCTTGATCCTGTCATCAGCTGCTCCTCTGACAACACCTGTGTCATGTCCCTCGCCCTCTGTCCCCTCCAGGACTGCCAGCTGACAAAGGGATGGCAGCTACCAAGATTAGGGGGCAGGCGAGACAAAGTGTTGGCCCTCAGAGCTGCCCAGTGATACTACACACAACCTACACGCTTCTCTGGCCTCCTACCCTTTCCCAGGCTGCAAAGAGAGAAAAGCACACATACTCTTAGCATCTTGCAAAGCAAAGGCATGCTGGCAAAGGGAGAGGATGCACTGGGAAGAATATGTCTGGTCAAGGCAGACAGATGACAAGCCCAGGAGATGGACGTCTCACCTCCCAGTGCACAGCAAGACACTCTGGACCATCCAAAGGTTCCTGGACCATATAAGGCTCCCACACCGTGTTGCTGTCCAAAGAGTGGTCCCACCCCAGAAGGGCAGGCATGGCTGAGAGCACATATCTGCCATCTCTGGCTGGGTTCAAATCCAGGCACCACACAAGGACTTGGAAGCTGAGTAAAGGAATATGGGTAGCTTTGCTTCTAAAAGTCAGTGCTCCCTACTTCAGCAGATTGTCAAAAAATGTAATGAGAAAACATATATAAAGAAAGCACCACATAGCAGCTACAATAAATATCACCATCAATAGTAAAAATGAGGTTTGCAAGCACCACTACAGGTGAACAGTGAAGTGCTCTGCAAGTCAAACACATGGACCTAAAGGCCGACATTTCCTTTAGACCTTCTCAACTTACAAAAATAATCGTCTTAATTACTGAAAAATTATTTGCTTCACAGAAAAAAGTACTTCAAATATTATTTCATACTTTCAGAAACCCAGCTGTTTTAGCAAGACAAATACCTATAGATAGATTACTACAATGCTGTATGGATAGCAAAAGTAAAGAATTTAAATAAGCAATGGGAATTTCCAACTCAGACAGAGTTAGGGGGCATTAATGTCTTAAATACACATTTGTGGCAACCAGATTTTTACCATATGAGATTTTTTTCTGATGGGAAAAACGTCCAAGACAACAAATTGTAACAGTATTCAAATGACATTTCATTTGGAACGTATCTTCCCTATTTCCTTGAATTCCCTCACTGCAAGGGGAGAGAAAAAAGACATTTTGGGGCAGGGATGGGGTGGGAAGATAGCCCAAAGGAAGCTGAAAAAAATCATGCCGATTTGGGTACGTATTTTGCGAAATAAATTTAACTGAAACCATTTCATTACATTTCTTCTCTCTCCCTCTAAACAAATTAAGGTGCCATTTCCAAAAAGGCAAAGGTTAAACATAAGAATTGCAATTTATTTCTCTTCTTTCAAAAGTTAAACGTGCCTCATGCTCGCTTCAGCAGCATGCATACTAAAATCAGAATGATACAGAGATTAGCATGGCAACCATGCAAGGATGACATGCAAGTTCGCGAAGTGTTCCATATTCTTCCATACCATGTGCTAAGACAAATGGTATCAACACATAGGAGAAAGGTGATTGGGGAACCGGGGGGGGGGGGGAGGATGGAAGTTAAAAAAAAAAACCAAGCTGCAATATATACATGTAACCACTCCCCAAAATGACTGTAAACTGCTTGGATTACAAACACACACTAATAAAATTTTCCAAATTTAAAAAATTTTAAAAATATTTTAAAAAACTAAACATACCCTCAAAAAGAAGAAAGGAAAAGCATAATCATTTTTAAAATAGAACACTCCTGGTAGTCAACATCTGAATAAAAGGCGGGCTGGTTTTGAAATGAATCTACTCCAGTGTTTTGCTCAGTAGCTTCACATTGACCTTCTCTCACTGGCCTGTTTTTCTGTTCTTGTTTTTTAAATTTTCTATTATCTCAAGCTTTAAAACAGACTTAAAGTAGAAAGAAAGACTTTTTAAAACCAGGATGTTTTCCAAGTTCATTTCCATGATTAACTTTTCAAAGTCATTTTAGCTCTATTTTTCCAAATTCCTATCTTCAAGAAATAGGAGTTTTGACCTCCAGTTACCAAGCCTAAGTAATTTTTCATTGTTACGTGAAAATCTTTAGCAAACCTTAAATATTTTTCCCTAACTTCACACCAATACCTTCTTAAAATGCACACGTGCACACACACACACACATGCGTGCACGCATGCACACACACACACACGTGTATAAAGGATAAACAGTGGTTCTCCCAGACAGGTAGTCTCTAGCCAGCTTCTAAACACATTGTCCCAAATACATGATTATACATGCAAATGCCAGATCGTTAAAAACTCCTTGCAAGTAAATGCATACATTTCCGTTTCCTCCAAGAACAAGGAAAAGAAAACGTGATGTTTTTAGCTTGCCTTTTCCTCTACTGTTCCCAGGTCCCACTCCCCTCCCATCTATCATAAATCCTGACAACTTCTCTAACAGCTAATCCAACCACTCTGGAACTTCTAGTCATTCTTTAGGTCCAGCTTGAAAGTCCCAACTACACAGAAAGTATAGGTCTTGTGCACTTGGCTTCCTCATTACAAAAATCCCCCTTTTTGTCCCCTTCCTCTAGACTCACACAGAAGTAGTCAAGTGTGATTTTCCTTCTCAGCTTCCAGGCCCTCGGCTCTGTATCTCCCAGCAACAGCATCTGTGCAGACCTTGCTTATACCCAGTACTAAGACTCCCTCAGGATGCTTTACTCTGAAAGCATCAAAGTCTCCCTCCCCACACTGGCTAAGCCCCACTCCTTCCACTTCTCTTTCTGTGGAACTATAGAACTCTGGAGCAAAAAGGAACCTCGGGTATGAGTCTAGGCTAGTCCTCTCTTTAATAGATTTAAAAAGGACAACCCCCTAAAGGTCAATGAATCATCTACCAAGTCATGTGTACTCTGGAATCAGGGACAGGCCCCACCTAACCTCCCGAATGCATGAACACAATGAATACTTAGTAACGATCCCCCTGGTCTCAGCTTGAACCACTACCCCTTCCCCGAAAAAATTTAATTTTAAAAATATCGACACTGACTCATGGCATCTGTTCTCCTTTTCCAAGAAGGCAGAAGAGTCTGGAAAAGATACATCACCTGCATTAGATATATATCAACATAAACTGTTCAAAAAGCAACCCAGTAGAGCACAGGTTATTCTCAGATTCAAGAAGCATTTAACGAGCATCTGCTATGTGCCAGGGTTGCTCTGGGGAATAGAGATGCAACAATAAGCAAAACAAATATTTCTGCCCTCATGGAAATGGCTTTCTGATGAGATACAACCCCCCCCAAAAAGATAAAGAAGTAAAAGATAAAATGTTTTAGATAATAAGACATAAATCAGAGACAGAGAAACATGAGAGCGCTTTTCGATCTTAGATGGGTAGCCAGGGAAGATTTCATGATCAGTGACATTTGATTAAAAACCTGGATGGCCCAAAGGCATGGATCGTGTTATCCAGGGAGAAGCGCTCTAGGCAGAGGCTGTCAACACGTGCAAAGACTCGGGCCAGTCCACAGGGTGTGTGAGGGAGACGGACAGCATGGCAAAGGCGGAGGCGAGCGAGGCCCAGAACAGGAGGAGCGGTCAGGACATCGTGGATGGCTGAGACCAGCTCTTTATTTGAGGAAGGAGGGTGTACAGAGAGGTGCCGGAGATTGAACCTGGGGCCTTGTGCACGCCACACAGCCGCTTCACCACAGAGCTACACCCCGCACCCCCGCTTCTGGAATTAGACATAACAGATAAGGCAAGGCAAATCACCTAATATCACTGAGGGCTGATACAGATGCTCATAGTGACAAGCCAATTAGAGCAGATCCAGGAAGCCTTTTCCTCAGGCCAATATGCAAGTATTACGTTGTCATTGGCATACAATTTACATACGTCTGCACAGCGTGGATCATCTCACAGTAACACTGTATTACTGCTGGCCTGAAGATGGGCATTTCATGATTTAGTACCTTCTCCACTTCTTACGTCTTCACATAATCGACCAAGAAGATATTTATGCCAGAAATGAATCACAGAACAAAAGGCAAACACATGCCAAGGAATTCTATAAATGATCACTCTATGACATGGGAAAAAGAGGCTCCTATTTAATGGTTAAACCTCCATCTCCCACCACTGGGGCAAACCAGCCATGGGAATGAAAAGTCCAATGCAATTCTAAGACAGATCTGTTCAAGAAGCAAATTTGATTTTCTTAAAATCGATAACTAATCTCTGACAGCAGCGCTCCCATCTACTTAGAGATCATTATCTCCTTTCCAAATGCTCAGGCACAAAGTGTGAAGCTCAAAAGGGCACTTCTACTTGTGTTTCAAAATGTATCGTGCTAAAGTAAGAAAAAAAAAAAACCCACAGATCACCACTGTTGATATGCCTGAGCTGCAGCAGAGTCCAAGATCTGTGGCCTACAGCCCACTAATTACTTGTCCATGCCTTGTGCTACTGACGAAGTTCTGGAGATGAAAGATTTGCTAAACACTGGGAGTCTAGCTATGCAGCAGCTCACTAACCTATGTAAGAGGAACAGCCCCAGGAGGCTACAGAATCCTTATAAGGCTGTTCATCAGTGAAGAAATTTTCCCAAATTGCTATATTTGACCCAGAACCTTAGCTCTTGATTATCTGCCGCCTTCTTTTCCACTGAATTTTTTATATATATGAAACACAGACATAGGTAAACTAAATACTTACGCCTAACCCCTATGTAATTCTCCTTCCAGTGCTTCTTATCACAACAGGAATAAAAAGGAGGTTCACAGGCTTATGCTAACATGGAGCAAGGCTCATTTTAAAAACACAAAGAAGTTTAGACTATGTCTTTGATTTTCAAGATTCCTAAATCCAGACAGAGGACGTTATGGTTTATATTTGCAGATATCCCCCCCCAAGCCTGGTATGTTCATAGGTGGGGCTTTGGGGAGGTGACTGGATCATGGGTGTGTGACACACAGCACTGGATTAGCCCACTGATGGGTGTATAGCTAGGTGTGATGTTCGGAGGTGAAGCCTGGTGGGAAGAGACAGGTCACTGCAGGTGGGACCTGTAAGGATAGCGATCCCTCCCTCCTCCCTTGTCCCTCTCTGCTTGCTGCCTGATACATCATGTGCTCTTTCTCCTCTGCCATGCCACCCCACCTTGGAGCCACCCTGCCTTGGAGAGGTTATGGACTGAAACCTCTACGAACTGTGAACCAAAATAAACCTTTCCTCCTATAAGAGTTGTATGAGTCAGGTATTGCATCTTGGCGACGACTAGCTGAGTATATCATACAAAGCTAACAAGATTTACTTAATATTTATTGTGTGTTCTACTAATTTCTGATTACACAAGAAAAAACTTGATTCAATTTCAAATCTCTCCATTTTTTTCCCCAAGGGAGTTAAAACAGAATCTGTAAAAGTATACATAATATAAAGACTAGGGCCCTACTATACTTCAAAAACTGATATATAGATTTAACACAATCCCAATACCAAGAGCATCCTTCACAGAACTAGAGAAAACAATCCTAAAATTCGTATGGAAGCAGTAGAGGCCCAGAATAGCAAAAGAAATCCTAGGTAACAAGAGCAAAGTGGGAGGCAACACAATCCTGGACTTGAAATTATATTACAAAATTATTGTGATAAAAACAGGATAATACTAGCACAAAAACAGATTTGTAGATCAGCGGAACAGAATACAGAATGCAATAACAACCCCAAGCACATTTAACTATTTGATCTTTGATAAAGGGGACAAAAACAGACACTGAAGGAAACAGAGTCTCTTTAACAAATGGTGTTAGACGAACTGGCTATCCACATGTGTAAGATTGAACCTAGACCCCCTCTCTCTCACCATGTACTAAAATAAAGTAAAAATGGATCAAAAATCTAAATTTTAAAACAGAAACACTGAACCTGCTGGAAGACAAAATAGGTAAAACTCTTCAAGTCCTAGGCTTAGGCAAAGACTTTCTGAACAGAACCCCAGCTGCACAGGAAATAGTACCAAGAACCAACAAATGGGATCATATCAAGTTAAATATCTTCTACACAGCAAAAGAAACAACCAACAGAGTGAAGAGACAACCGACATAATGGGAAAATATTTTTGCCAGCTATTCCTCAGACAGAGGACTAACATCTAGAATACCTCAAAAAATTAGACCCCTAAATAAAAGACTCAATCAAAAAATGGGCAACCAAAATGAACAGACATTCTCAGAAGAAGTACAAAGGCCAATAAATACATGAAGAAATGTTTGACAGTACTGGCAATTAGAGAAATACAAATTAGAATGACACTGAGATTCCATTTCACCCAAAAAAGAATTGTCATCATCGAGAAATCAAATGACACATACTGGTGAAGCTGCAGGGGAAAAAAAAGAACCCTTGTACACTGCTGGTAGGAATGTAAACTAGTAAAACCACTATGGAAATCAGCATAGAAATTTCTCAAAAAACTAAAACTAGAAATTCTATTCAACTCAGCTATTCCCCTTCTAGATCTTTCCAAAAGAGTTAAAGACATCATATTATAGTGGTACATATATGTTTATAGCAACACAACTCATAATAGCTAAATCTTGGAAGCAGCCTATATGTCCATCAACAGATGAATGGATAAACAAAATGTTATATTTACAAACAATGGAATACTACTCTGCCATAAAGAAGGATAAACTTGAGTCATCTGTAGGAAAGTAGATGTACCTTGCTTGAGACCACAATGTTAAGTGAAATAAATCAGACACATGTGCCTAAATATTGCACAGCTTCTCTTTTATGAGAAATCTTAAGTATAAATAAAGAGCAAAATAAAAGATAAATAATAAAAAGTAGGGAGACATCTTTCTCAAATGGGAAGGGGATCAAGAGATGGAGGAGAGAAGAGAGAAGGGAAAAGAAAAGTATGAAAAAAGAATTTAGATGTGTCATGTACATGCGCCAAATTCCAAAAGGAATGTAATCACGTGCTGCAAATGTGTGCTAATAAAAAAATTTTTTAAAGACCAGGCCCCTATGATTCTAGTCACTGAAATGTGTACACCTGCCACAACAAATGAATCTAAGGCCAAGGTGAAGAGCTCATAGGTTCATCATGGGTGCCAATCATTTCGTGCACAAAGCCAATCGTGTGGACAAGGCCATCACAAGCAACCCACAAGAGACCATCTTACATATGAAGGCATCTGTACTGTCCATGTCAAGGCAGGAGAGGTAGAAAATCTACAGGAGAAGCTCTCAATGTCCTCAATTTAACCAACTAATGATTCCCTACCACTCTCCATTTCTCCCATCAAGCACACAGGTGCTGACTGCTCATGGCTTGCAGCTGCCCCCACCAGCAGAGCTGAGTCACCAAGAAAACCCACGTATTAGGTCCCTACTCTGTTTATGCTAGCATACCTATTTCAACTATGTAATTTAATAAACAAAATATAAGTGTGGAAAATATTTGTCTTTATGAAACTAAGCCATGTCATTTTGGACAGTGTCAGCGAGGGGACTGGAGGGGTGTGGCTCACTGGTAGCACTTGTCCTGGCAGGCACAAGCCCCTGAGTTCAATCCCCAGGACCGAAGGCAGGAAGAAGAGAGGGAAGGATTCAGTGCAAGTCTGCTGCCAAAAACTGCTGTTGGATTATATGTGGACATGACCATTATAAAACAAATAGACAGCATTTAAGAAAAATAGAGAAAGAGTCTGTAATCAGTTCACTCTGTTCTTTCTAGAATGCAAACCAGGAAATTACAGGTGATTTGTCACACACGTGCCTGGGACCTGAGAGAAGATGTAGAAACTCAAGCAGTACAGGCTCAACGAAAGGGCTTGGAATTCATCCAAAGAATGGTGAAGAAGGACTTAGCTAAAAGGGATGCGTACTTCGGATGTGGACATTTCATGGTAGAGGATGCAGGCAACTGTTTTTGACTCAGGGATGACTGTCCAGTCTGCATTAGCTAAAAGGAATTCTCTGAAGTATCTTGGCCCTGGAATTATAGAACCACAGAATTCTGCGCATGCACTCCCATGTCTGAGCTTCAAGAAAGCAGTTTCTCTTTGTAGGAAAATGGATGCACCTTGAGATAACAGTATTACCTAATATAAGTCAGATACACAAGCTTACATACCACATGGTTTCTCTCAAATGAGAAACCCAAAGTACAAATAAATTAAAGAACAAAATCAAAGACAAATAGGAAACAAGGGACTGGAGATTTAGCTCAGTGGTAGAGCACTTGCCTAGCAAGTGCAAGGCCCCAAGTTCGATCTCCAGGACCCCTCACCAAAATAAAAAAAAAGATAATAGGAAACAAGGAGATAGATCTTTTGCAAGCAGGATGGGGACCAAGAGATGGAGGAAAAGTAGGGAGGGGAGCAGAAGTAAAAAGAATTTACATGTGTTATATGCATGTACCAACTTCCTATGACTATAGTAATTTTGTACTGCAAACATGTACTAATAAGAATAAAAACAAATTTTAAAAACAGTATCCATAAATCCCAAGTGCAGAGACTGGCTCAGCAAAGAGTGCACAAACTCACGACAGAAATGGCATTCTCACAAAGCTATTGACACCCTGCAGGTCAGCTCTGTGTCGCAGACAGAGTATCCCTCACCCAAAACACTTGAGACCACCAGTGCTCCAGCTGTCACAGTTTTTCCAGATTTTTTGTATTATTTGCATATATATAATAAGACAGGTTGGGAACCAGATCAAGTCTAAACATAAAATTCATTTATTTTCCTACATACCTTGTACATGTAGCTTGAAAATAATTTGATGTGATATTCTTGGTGCACCTGCATTTTAACTGTGATTCATCAGATCAGGCCAGATGTGGAATTTTCCACCTCTGATATCCTGTGTGTGCTCAAAACATTGGAGATTTTGGAACATTTCAGATTTCAGACTAGGGAGATTAAATGCCTACTGCTTTGGACACAGGCAGGAAGACAGCATGATCCGTAAATGAAATGCAGAAGAGAAGCTGCCAGGCTTTTCATGAACACAATAGCTCCTACTACTTCTTAAAGTGATTCTGAGCTAGTTATGTCACTGTCAGAACAGACGTTAGAGCATATAAGGAGAAAATTAAACTCTTATCGTTCTCTGCATGATGGAACATGAGAGATTTTCTCTCATTTCTTCCTGTCCCCAGAGACTACTACCTGTTGAAGAGTCCAAATTATTCATTTTTTAGAGTTTCATCTTGCGTTAAAAATCTAATTGGATTCCTACAGCTTTAACAGACTTGGCTTCAAATCTAATAGATCAACGGGACTAATTCCCTCAAAAGTAATAAGGGAGGGGAGAAGAGGAGGAGGACGAGGAACTGGAATAAATGCATGTCCTTGCCTCACAGGCTGAAAGGGCTCACATTCCCTAAGCGCTGAACAATAGAGGAGAAAGAGGCCTCAAGTGGCCACCAAAGGAAGGATAATGGACTGTAGAAGTGACGTGAGCAAGACACACCTGGGTCTTGTCTTGCATCCTCTCAAGCCACACTCAAATGACAGAGACTGCCGAGGCAACTCCTGCTGCACACAGTGCCAGGCCTCAGCTGCACTGTTTACCTCCTGCTTTCTGACCCAGGGCTACTCTATGGAAGCCAGTTTGCAAAGTCCACAAGCAATATTTTAGGTGCTAATGCAAGCATAGAAGTGAGAGCAACCCTTAATCAATGGAAGATGGAAGCGGTACATAAATAGTACCTTCATCTATATGGAGGCTGGAGAATGAAACAACCTGCATGGTTCCTACAGGAGTCACCACGGGACCCAGCTTTAACTGCCCACAGCGTGCCTCTGGGTTGCCTCTGTCTCTTCGTATTTCATTCTTCCTCATCTCCCCTCTCCACTTGCCTGGGGGATCACGTTCCTGCACCCAAGGCTTCGTCCCTCAGGTTCTGCGTGCTAGAGGCCCCACTGAAAACAACAGGTCCATATTACTCCACGGTGTCTGTCAGACACGGCTTGCTTTCATCTGTCATCTCTGATAGACGCTGGTCCTCCTTCCTTTCCTTCCCACTCAGATTTACTCTCTATAGGCTAAAGTTCCAGTTGACATCACATCAAGTTTCATTGTTTCAAGTCTACCAACTCTCTTGAGAACTCTCTTGAGGAATACAGAGACAACTTTTCAAACAAGGGCCCAGAGTAGACAACTATAAATAGAGTTAACTGCAGAAAGTTCCGGGTAGGGCATCTCCACGACACACACCAGTGCTCAGAGTTGTTATATCCTGATGGCTCCACAGTCACTGGTGACCCTGGACTGTCAGTTCTGACTGAAGTCAGTAGCCACAAGCGCAGATGCTTTGTGAGCAGACAGAGGGAAGATGAGGCAACACACGGATGCTGAGATCTGGACTACAGAACAAAGATCTGCTGACAGGCAGAGGAGTACAAGGCTGTTCCTCTCATATGCAATTACCATAAGGCAGTTGAGATTCTGTCTAACATTTTACAGTTAAGTACAAGTGCTGAACCAGGATTCCCACAACAAAGCACTAATCGTTCTCCTCTACTGAGCAAGAGATGCCATGTATTATCTTCTGAATCCCATGTAAATCGATGGCATGCAGAGAAAGAAGCACTCTGCAGGAAACAAAATGTGTGGCTTTCAACCTTGACTGCCATGATCTAAGGGAGCTGCCTCGACCTGTGTATTTCATGATCCAAGGAGTGTGGAATAAGATTAATGTCTCACCCAAAATAATTAAAAAGAGACTCAAACACGTGTGCGCAAAAGTTCCTGACAGCACTATCCAAGACACCCAAAAAGGTAAAACTAAATGTCGAATGCTGGATAGTTAATGAATGAACAAAATGTGGTACAGTCATACAACAGCATATTACTTAGCCATAAAAATGAATGGAGTATTGATAAGTGCTACAGCATAGTTGATCCTCAAAAACCTGCTAAATAAGTCAGATGCTAAAAGTTATATCACAGAATTCCAATTGTATGCAGTAGCCAGAATCGGCAAGTCCATGGAGACTGAAAGCAGACTGGCAGTTGCCAGGAGCTCAGGGAAGGGGAGAATGGGGAGTTAACAGCTTACTGGGTACAGCGTTTTATTTTGAGGTGAAGACTGTTAGATAGAAGTAGGGGTTATACGATACTGTGCACGAACTACACATCATGGAAATGTCCCCTTTAAAATGGTTAATTTTATGTTCTGTGAATCTCGTCTCCATTTTTTTAAAATAAAGACTAATGCTTTATGGACCAGGCAACCCCTCATGAACAATTCTAACACAATCTATCTGACTCTGCGTTCAACTCATCCTTTTCCTTATTCCGCAAGGTATGTGGAACGTAATAAAATACTCTATGGTGAGGCGCATCTGATGTCCCTTTAATGTGGGCAGAATAATATACCCAGAGCCACTGGATAAAAAGTGAGAGGGATCCTAATCGCTCACTCAAATTTTCTTATTAAAATAAGAAGTCCATGGTATGTGCATGTGCAAATCTGCCAAAATGAAACCCATTAATCTGTATGTCCAATAAAAAGAGTGAAGATAAGATAAAGTCTACCAACCCAGTGGCAAAAATTATTTGTGAAAACTATCCCAAACTGTTAACAGTGATTTTTTTCAGAGAGGTAAGGCCATGATCTTCCTAGGTTCACTCATGCATTTCTTGGTTGGCTTCAGGGGAACCTTGCACAGCTGGGCTCAAGGCACTGAAAGATGAGGCATGTGCTCTGCAGAGGGCAAACTGAAGAAACTGAACAATGACAAAGAACGGCTATTTTTTAAAACCCTGCTTGAAATAATCTAGTGCCAGCAGCCAAATACAAACATACTACTCTCTTGACCTTCCTTTGGGCAAATTCCAAAGGCTTTTCCCAATCACCCTTTATTTCTCCAGAACTCTTGATGACACCAAGAACTCTTACCTTTCAAAGCTCTGGGATGCTAAGCCACGCCAATTCTTTACCTGCACCTGACTGCACATCCTTTAGCTCCTCAGTGTCCTCTGTCACCCAACTGGGGGTCCAACCTTCAGTTTTTTATGTGTATCCTTCTCCTCAAAGGACTTTTTCCTCATCTTTCTTCAACTGCCACCCTTTCTCAGAGGAATCATAAATATCCACCATCAGACCTAAAAAGAACTCCAGATTTCCAATTATCCAGGGAAAGCTTTTCACCCCAACATAATGCCTTACTTCTCCCTTTCTCAGCTTTCCTCACAAGTCACTTTAAATTCTCCCATTCTCTTATTTCTCACACTCTGGTAACAATCCTCTCTACTTTTTCCTTTTGGAAACTTTCCATTCCTTCTTCTACTTACTGGCACCAACCCAATCCATATCTGTGTTGACCAGTAAGTCATGTAAATGAGCAGTTAAAATATGGGCCCCTTTCACACTAAACAGTGAGATATAGGATACATTTGGAGACAGCAAGATTTTATCCAGGAAATTAGAGCACCTTAAGAAGAAAAATATAGAAAACTGGTTATACAGAGGATAGGTGAGTAGAAAGAACAGCCCAGGAAAGATGAGGCGCCCTAGAGATTAGCAACATGGGAAGCTATCACACCCTGCAGGTGACCCTGGGAGAGAGAATGGGGCACAGCCCAGAAGCTGCAGTGGTCTCTTGACCTCCACAGCTAGATGCACAGGGCAGGCCACAAAGGAAGCAGAGAGGGGCTCATGCGAGGCATCCACTGCTCACCAAGGCAGGAGCAGCAGCTCCTCTCTTTCACCCACGAGTCCTTCCTGGTGCTTCCCATTGGCTGAGCCCACCTGAAGTGGAAGGAGACGGCAAAGGATCCTGGGAAAGACTGCTCCATAGAAGCAAGCCACAGGCGCTGCATGTGTGCACTGTAGGAGACTATGTGCAACCAGTTTACATCACGGAAAACCTGCCACAAAGACTTCTTGTTTGAGCCTTAGTCCAAACAGCTTATTCAGCTTTGGCTACTTCCAAGATGGTGTGGCAGCATGCGAGGTGTATTTCTCCACGTGTGTCACCTTCAGTCTTCCCTGCTACTGAACTGCCCGCCTTACTTAGAGACACAGAGCATTTTCTACTCTGCTGTCACCATGTGTTCTTCCGAGAAGAATTTTACAACTCCTCCCTCTCCCCACCTCAGGCACCCCACAGTTTGTTCAAACATAGACATAAGGCAGGTGCAAGGTCATGGTTTAAAACATTTTGTGATTTTTCATTTAGAACATGAAGATTGAATTCCATTATCTGGTTCCTGTTCCGCCCAATGACTTTCCTCTGCAATTCATTTTTGAAACTCATGCTTTACCATTCTCAAATCTCCAACTTTGTCAAACACAAAAGAAGTCTACATTAAAGAACAGAATATTCCTATGTCAAAGCCAGCAGCTTCCACACCTTATATTTCTGCTCCAGAATAAATGAAAGCAATGCCTACCTCTCATATGTCTGCTCCTTGATATAACCCCTCTGCCTAGGTTTAAGGATTCACACGGGAACAGCTCAAAAAAAAAACAAACAAAAAAACAAAACAAACAAACAAAAAAAAACCCCACAACATTTCTAGCCAAAAACCAAGAATGCGAGGCCATCTAAAAGCTTGCCCAAATGGTCTATAATATGCCTCATACACTAAAATGGAATAGGAGGAAAGGTATACTTCTTATTTAATTGCATCCCTCATCATGATATTGATTGCATGCCAATTACGAATGCTCTCAGTCACAGATAACAGAAAATTGACTGAAAATTGACTGACAAGACCCAAAATGCAGGACTCTATCACTTAACAGTAAGGCCAAAGTCAGGTAGTCCTAGATTTGGTTTGTGGCTCTTTCTATCCTTCTGCTAGGCCACCTTCTGTACATTAACTCTGGCCCAAAGGCATAATCCTGCATGATGCCAACCTTGCTGCCACCATTTTATGGGA